>BQNB010021390.1:0-28135 GCA_026074375.1 Tanacetum coccineum | reverse complement strand
ACCGAAGCCCAATACGTAAGCGCCGAAAAGGCATGTCAACAAGCACTATGCATGAAACAAGCTCTTCTCGACTATGACATTCGACTCGATGACGTCTCGATCATGTGCGACAATAAAGGTGCGATTGACCTTAGCAAAAACCCGGTGCAACACTCGCGAACTAAACACATCGAAATTTGTCACCACTTTCTTCGTGAAAATGTCCAGAAAGGACATCTCTATCAAAAAAGTGTCGTCTATCAACAATATCGCTGACATTCTCACTAAAGCCCTTAAACGTGAATCGTTTAACTATCTACGTCTTGGTTTAGGAATGATGGAACACATTCCATAAATCGCTCTTTCTTTCTTCTAGTCCCGATTCTAGTCCGTGCTCCACTCCGTGTCATGACAACTTAATTACTTCATCCAAAGTATTTTAAGCATTTTTAATTCTCGAAATGCAAATTAAAACGTTACTCCTTTTATAAAATGTTTGTTAAAAAAAATTCATCCAAAAACACCTCCACTAGAGGCGGCCCCCATATCAAGGGTGGCCTCCTGATTAAATCAGGCGGCCCCCATATTGATATGGGACCGCCACCAGTCGAAACAAAGGGCTGCATCCTTCTTTTTGTTAAACAGAAAAACAAACACCCCCTTCTCCTAAAACCAAGAGCGACGAAACACACACATAACCCACCAAAAATCAAAATTGGACTAATTAACTCAAATTGAAGATCAAATCAACATCAACAATCAATCCTAACATCATAAACATCATCAATTGTAAGTCAATTCATCTATTTTCTTTTAAATTTGTGTCTAGGATTCATGATGAACACAAAATCAAAAATTGCGGATTTTCATTTTTCTTTTGTTTGTTTGCAATTAGGACTATAATAACATAATGTATAACTAATATGCTTCCCGTAGATATAGGATTTGCATAATTGAGTGTTTGTCAAAGTTTTTCATTCGCACAAAAACCCCAATTTTCTTTCAAAATCACTCACGTTAGGAACACCATAAAATTGTTTTAATACATTGTTAATACACTCTAAAACGTTTTTGCATACATGCATAATGATCTCGTGAACAAAATTCGAAATACATAATTCATATGTATTTTTCGACATGTTTGGATGAGCAAAATTGAATTAAGGAGCGTTTGGGTTCACTCATAGGTTTTTGTTTTAGAGTCGAGTTAATTGTTACGCCACATTCGTTTGCATATAAGAACACACTAGGCATGAGTACATATTAACATTACGAGTACACAATAATAAAATATGATATTGGTTGTTTTCATTTAGGTAACAATGCCTCGTATCACCGGACTAGATCACCAAAACACTCGTAACTACATTCTAATCATATCTAATAAATTTGATCAACCTCTTCAAAGCACACTGAAACTTCTTGAAAGATGATACTTTCATGAGGGTCGGGTTGTAAGTCAAAACTTTGAAAATATGAACTACCTCAATGCCAAGTTTGAGTCTATCGAGTTCGAGTGTCTTTTGAAAATAAATGACCAAATTGTTCCCCATTTTGTTCTTGAGTTTTATAGTCAACTTGAGTTTGACTATAATTTTGAAGGTTAATTTGTTGTTCATTTTGTCATTTAAAATAAATCGTTTTCCTTCACTCTCGAAGAGTTCGGTCATATTTTAGAGATTCCTTTTAAAGGTTATTGTTCGTACTCTGACAAGTGGTCACTTAACTACTTGGAGATTAGCACTCTCACCAAAGGTCTTTATCAAACCACTCATCCTTCCCCAAGTGTCATCAAAACACTCATTCAAACTCCTTGACAAGGCCATATAACTCATGTTCGTAATAAGAAAACCATTGATGTTGATGAAAACAAAATTGTAAATTGTGAAATTCAAAATCATATGAAGTCTTGGGTCGAGATCGTTTGTGAAAATGTGACATACTTAAACAATCATTGATCCGGTAGTCGGGGAGACTCAAACCATATGATAATCATCTTTCTAGAGAGAGAGAGAGTAGAGAGATAAAGTGTATGTGTAAAATAGAATGTGAAGTGAAAAATGTTTACAAGTCTCACCCCTCTATGGAAGCAATGGAGGGGTATTTATACCACCATCTATACATAATTTTACTAACATGCCTATTCTAGTCCCTACGTATGGTGGTATGTTAAACTATGGTAATTTCGTAATGTCATCACATAAAATGAAATCCTAACAATCTTCCCCCATGAGACGATATACGAAATTACTTACAATATTTTCCCAACAAGTACATAATGATTAAGAGCAAGAACTTCCAAGAAGCTTCCAATGTTGATGATGTCTTCTGTGGCCTTTAACTTCAAGTCTATACTCCAACACGAATCATCTTCGTAGTACCTTGTAGGAGAAATACTGTAATAGGTACGAACTAAGTAACCCATACACTTCTGGTTAAGAAGAATCATCTGAATTAGCTTCCCCCTAATTCATGCCACATATTCTTCATTATGAAGCTTCAATAGCTTCCCTCCAAACAAGTAATCCTCTCTTGAGCAGTCAAAGCTTTCTTTCAAGCTTAGAATGATTAAGTGCACAACGGAATTAGTAGGATACCCACATTAAATGTACTGCTTCTTTAATAATAAGCTTAGTGATTATCCATTTGGGGGATCATCAAAATAGATCAGCAATGTATCTTCTCACGCTTGAATAATTGTTCTCACATTTTTTCCTACTAGAAGCTCAAGTAATGCATACTAAAAGTATCAAGATATCTCTTCCCCTATGTCGTTGAAGAGATGCACCCAGTCTCATTGTATGAAGCCCAAAAACCTGAAGTACACACTCTATCCCATTCAAGAAGTCAAAATTGTAGCATCTAAGTCAATTAAGTCCTTGATGTACGCATTCCTTTCTTCAGGATAATGACGATATTTCTTGTAAGACCAAAGGTTAGCTAAGTCCAGGATTTAGATAATTAAACCCTCTAAGTAGTTGAAATGATGACACCAAAGTCAACTAAGTCCCGGGTGAACTCATTTCTTCCTGCAGGATACTGACTATCTAGAGGAATCATCATACCATTGTGTACCTATTTTATCATCAGAAACTATTTCTTACATCTCTTCCCCCATATAGTTGGAATAATACACCAAAAGCCACGAGTTAAAAACTGATTTTCTCTGCGGTTATGACATTTGTCTTCCCGGAATGACCTTAAATAAGAAAAAGGTATGAAGTTCATCATGTGTACTCGTTGTACGTTCAGTTGTATGTCTCCTTTCCCTTGTTGGTTTTGATACCTCAGAATCAGCAAAACATTGTACACACATATACTTGAAATCTTGTAGAAGAATAAAATTGCTCAAATGTATCCCATGAGAATCAACTGCTGATCAAATCTCTACTCATAAACTCTCTCTGACTATCTTTACCAACCCCTTTGTAGGCTATATGAAATGACCACTGATGGAGTAAACCTGATATACCAAACTTGAAATTAAAGTAGAATTCCCCGTTCTTGTGACTTAAGCTTGCACTAATGTTGGAAGAATGGTGTAGAGAATTTGTGCTCCAAGCAAATCTCTAAGTACTCTATACTCTCAACTAAGAGGCATAAGAAGTACAACACCTCTTGAAACTATCCACATTGTCTTCAGCGTGTGAAACTGAGTACTACAATGTAACTCCTTTAAGTGATAGTTATCCAGGTCTTCAACCATCCACCCCTACTTCTGGAAACTAGATAAACTAAGTCTTTAACTTAAATCTTAAGCACGAGCAAGTTATCATTGAAAGTCATGCATCCAACCAACCCCGACTTCAAGATAAAATAAGAACACGCCTTTGTGAAATGCCACTTCAATCTCAAATAAGTGATACCCGATCAACTCTGTAGTCACTTAGAAAAATAAATACCAAATCTTGCCATTACAAATTAAGTTTTAATGATTCTTTATAAAATTTGATCCCATTCTCATCACTTAAAAATTGCCACTTTGTCATTATAAACCCCGATTATAACTATATTAACCACTTAATATGCCAAAAATTAGCATAATTATAAATAAGCCCAAAAATACACGATTTACGCCAAAATTCGGTTCTAACATATACCAGCTCATCACCATGTTGCTATCTCAAATCATAGCCCATCATCCTTGTGCAATTTCCTGGCCTAATTATTTGCAATACCCATCATTTAGTATGACTCGACCCAATATTAAGTTATATAAAACTTTCAGCTTGGTAGAGGCCCATTTCAAAGAGTACTTGGCCTACCCTAATCCATAAGAAGGATTATAATATAAATCATTCAAGATCCCTAATTATCTCATACTTGACCTAACCCTAATCATACACATCCGCCCCCTTTATCTAATCTCTCCCCAAAGCCAGATCCAAACTCAATACTCTTACAATCTAAGTATTCATTTCACGTATCTAGCCTTATATCTTCCATTTTCATTTGTTAATCCAACAAGAACACCAATCATAACACACCAAGAAAACACGAATAGCATTAAAGCTACATTAAATTATAACCCTCTATGTTTTCTTTTCAAACAAATTTGTTCCCATTTAATTCGATAAGGAACAGAACACATAAACAACATGGGTTATCTATTTCGACGCTCATCAAGACCACAATCTCACAGCTTTAAGATCCTTCAAAAAGGGTCTCGGGTAGGTTTGTAATAATGTTTTTGTGTGTCAAATGAAACAAAGATGGACACTAACAGTTTTGTTATATGTCTTTTCTTTATATTCGAAAATTAAAGAGGTGGTTTGCATCTCGACAGATCTATGATGAGTTAGGTTTGGATTCGTAAAGGACTTTAATGTTCTTGATATATCTTGAGAGAAACGAATTCAAACATACAACTGAGATCATTTATGTGTTTCTTTATGTCGAATCATGAATATGGAGAAGGGATAGGATTAGTTGTGATTGAAGTGAGACTATTGGTGTTAGGATAGTACAGTGGTTTGTGAATAGAGTTGTGTTTGTGACGATGGGTTTATAGGTTAGATCTGGATTTGTTTGATTGTTGTGGCTGTGGTCTGTTGATGTTGTTTTGATTGTTGTAATAGATCTGTACTTCTCTCTAGTCTTTTCTGTTCTTTCCGGTTTGACTTTGAATCGGTTGTGACTCATTGAGTTGACCCGGTTAACTCGGTAATAAAACCGAGTTTGACCTCGGTTTTGGTTTTGTACTAGTACCAAATCGCTGCCGAGTACCAATCCACTGTCTTAAATGAATACCAAACCGCTGCTAAACAAATTAGGGAAACCGCTGCCACCAAACCTCTAAGACCAAACCGCCGTTGAATAGTCAAACGGTCGTTGACTAGACCAAACCGTCATTGACTGGTCAAACGGGCAGAGTTAGTCAAACCTCTACGGTTTTATCAAACCGCTGATGTATTTTGGGACCGCCATGCCAAAACCGATGTTAGTACTATTTTTGTATTTTTGCTAACAAACAAAAAATAGTACAGGCATTGTTTTTATGACCAAACCTCTGACAAGAACATGAAACCAGAAAAATAAACTCGAAAATAGTATAAGCCCAGATTTAAACACTTAAACCAGATATAAACCAGTTATGAAACTAGAAATATGTAGCAACAACCAAGAACAGATTTGTGGCTTTTTCAGAAAATAAGCCCACGAAAATAAGCTGAAATAAACCAGAAATAAGCTGTTAATAGCCACAAAACACAACCTGTGACAGATATAAAAACTGACAGGATCACAAAAATCTAAACCGACCCAAGAATGAAACCAAGGCTCATGATACCAATTGACATACTTAAAGAATCGTTGATCCGGTGGTCGGGAAGACTCAAACCATATGATAATCATCTTTCTAAAGAGAGAGAAAATAGAGAGATAAAGTGTATGTGTAAAATAGAATGTGAAGTGAAGAATGTTTACAAGTCTCACCCCTCCATGGAAGCCATTGAGGGGTATTTATACCACCATCTATACATAAGTTTACTAAAATGCATATTCTAGTCCCTACGCATGGTGGTATGTTAAACTATGGTAATTTCGTAATGTCGTCACATAAAATGAAATCTTAACAAAATGTATTTTGTCTAGGAGGTCATCGTGCTCATGTTTTTACATGTCTATGTCATATGTTTTATTGCATTGAAACCTCCACAAAGTACAATCTGGCATTTTTCATTCTAAAACAAATGGAAAGCATTCGAAATTTACCAAAGGACACTTTACCTTACGAAAAGTTATTGACTAGATTGTTCACTCATATCGTGTCTAATATTCCCGAGTTGTTAGATGATCGCTACATCTTGTGTGATCGTGTCATGCATCCTCTCGCTCCTCATTATAAGCGAAAGACGCGATCGGATCATGGCATGAAAAGATGTCGTCAATCCAATCCTAGCTCATCTTCCAATGCTCTTGATCATTCATCATCATCTCATCATGTAGATGAAAATGTTAATGAGAATGATGAAGAATCTTCTCATTCTAATACTCCTTCACCATCTCAACTCATCAATTCTCTATCAAATATTGTTCCTAGAGTCTTTGAAAACCCACCTCATGAAAATCAAACAATGCACACTTACCATACCGAAATCCTAAACCATCAAAGTCAACATCGAGATGAGAACCGAAAAGGGTTAAGGTATCAGGAGAGCTATAAAGAACGCGATGAGGGGTAGCAAGAAGTGAAGAAACTTAAAAATTATTAGATACTTATTATTACTACTATCTTTTATATCACTAAGTACTTTATACTTTGATACTTGGTTTCATGGATTTATTATTACTAGGATGTATATTCGTAGGTAGACAATGAAATTTGCCATGGGTGATCTTTCAATTTTATCATCCAACACTATATTTGCATGATATTCGAATCGTTAGACCATATGAAATTACCATGCATGTTTGGATATTATATGCCTACCCGATTGTGTATTAAAATTCTACTTTGCCTTAAGTTAGTTTTATTATACCTAGTTGACCAAGTTAGAATTAGTTGATTCTTGAGTATTAGGAGTTGTTGCACCTTTTTGTCTCAAGCCATTCTTTTCTACACTTAAGAGACAAAGTTAGGAAAACTAGGAAAAATTTGTTAATCCCATAAAACGACCCCCAAAAAGAGGTGGCGGCCCCCTAATATATTTGGGACCGCCCAATCTTTATGGGACCGCCGTAAGGAGGGAATGATTTTTTCAGTCTTGTCTCTTTTTCTGCAACTTTGACCCTCCTACCTGTAGGTTAAAGCTGGCATTTCCCTGTTTAGAAAAACTATCTCTTGCATCTATTTCACACAATGCCATGCTTTTCCATTCTTTACCAACTCCTCGATTATTTAAACCACATCATTTTCTTATCCTTCATTATCTTCTCTGCTTCTTCTTTTTCTTCTCTTAATCATTAATGTCTTGCCCAAACCCTCCTCTAAACTTCTCAAGAAAACCTAAGATTTTGGTAAGACAAGTTTGGAGAAGAACTATACCTACACCAAAATCTCCACCACCATCTCAAAATGTCTTACCTTTACCTCCTCCAATGGTTAACTTTCAATCTCCTTCACCATCTTCCAACAATCTAATTAGGGATCAAATGATAAATTAACTTTACAACATATCCTCTATTCTTAAATCCAACACTTAAAACTCATCAAATGTCTACTCTCAAGCACCACCTTCACCTTTAATCTGCCATGCTACTCATGCCCAAGTTGAGTTTCATTCAAGCTTTTGTCATTGTTGCATGTACACCCGGAATCAATTCCACTCTTTAAGAAATGAGCTCAACTTCATTCAATTTTTCCTCAATCGCCCCATGCCTCAACCTTAAACACGAACGAACGCCTAAAATCCATTAGAAATAGTTTAATTTCTCTAAATAATCGACAATCCATCTTTTTCTGTGGCATCTACTAGTCATTAAGAATCAACTAGTCTAGCTTTAGGTTTAAAAGTCTTTCTATGACATGCTTATTTAATTTATCTTGTAATATTCATACCGTTTAAGTATGAATTTGTCTTGTTATTTCTAGTATTGTAAGCAATCTACGCTTTATTGTATGGATTTGCTCTCTATGAATGAATTTATCTTGTGGGTGAATTATATTAATTAGTTAGTTAGCTATTTCTTCTCCATATAGCCAAAAATATATATTTGTCATAATCTTGCTACTAGTTAGAAATGTTTTCTTGCACTTGTATTTCTAACTTGGTTTTGTAGCAAAACATTATAAGCTCGATCCCTTGGTGCCCCAAACGAGAGGGAGCATACATCAAGGTGGAGTCTTGGCATCGTCGATTCCTTTCTCTCTGCAATTCGACGATAAACCTTTTTGGATTCGACAAAAAGGGGGAGAAATTGATTAAAACTCATTAATAACTTAAAAATTTTATTTTTATACAAAATGAGTTTATATTTTGTCATCATCAAAAAGGGGGAGATTGTTAATACAAAGAATGTTTAAAAATGTTATTTATATTTTTCGACCTCTTTATGTTTTGAAGATGACAAAATGTAAAAACGTTTACGATAAAAATAAACGTTTACATATTATTAATCGTAAACTTCCATTTCTACGCAAATCACTTAAGGTATATACAAACAAATCATTAAACATGATTAGTGATCAATGAAATATTTTTTCTCAACCCCATTACATTTCAAGAAAAGTATTTTTACAAAAATAAAAATATAAAAAATATTTTTATTACTAAAAGAAATGTTTTATTTAAATATAAAAAGTCAAATCTGGTTTTACCCTCAAAATAGAAACTTCTACACCAGATTTAACATTCTCCGCTAAAAGACAAAAATGGGAGCGTTAGTCTAGTGGCGGCCCTCTGATATATCTGGGTCCGTCAGGACCGCCACCAGGAGACGCTAGGATTTCCTGGCTATAAATACTACACTATTCTCAGCAGAAATACATACCTCTTTGCACGGTTCCTCTCTCTAAAAACCTTCTTTCTCTTACTAAATTTCTTGATCACTAACATTGTCTAATCTTGTTTTAAGTGATCCAATCTCATCTTCTTCATTCTTCCATTAAGTAAAAGAGAAGAACACTCGTATTTGCCAAGAAACGAAGTGTTATAGATTAGTGATTTCTCCTCTCTTCTTCTAAGATCCAAATCTCTATTTTGATTATCTTGTGTGATTATGTAAATCGGATAGTGTAGATCTTGTAATTGAGTGGTGTTTGTGAAGTGGTAGATTGGTTCTAGCTAAGATTAGGACTCGACATTTAGCTTAGTGTCAAAAAATAACGTAAGCGACGTGTAAACGGGTTTCTCCGCCTAAAGAGAGCTTGTTGACATAGTGAAATCTCAATTCGGATACTCGGGGAGTGAAGTAGGGCGAAGAGGAGCTTCGTAGACGAACCACTATAAATATCAGTGTCTTGGTTTGATCGTTCTTTACCTTATCTCTTTATATTGTTTGTGTTTCTCATTTATTGTTTGTATCGTTATTACAAGTAGATAGTTATCTTGATTGGTTTATATTGTTGATTGATTGAACATATACTAAAATCTAACAATTTTATAAGCAAAATTTTTTAAAACACCAAATAACCGGTAGATTATTCAAGCCCCCCCTTCTAGTTTCCCCAATTTCGGTGAATGACAAGGAATGGTTTGATTACCACTTGGGATAAGTTTGTGGAAAGTGTTAAAAGCCGTTTTGGACCGTTAAAGTACGAAGATCCGAAGGGGGCATTATCGAAGCTGTTGTAATTGGGTACGGTTGAGGATTATGAATGAGAGTTAGAGAAACTCATGAATAGGGTTACGGATATACTAGACTCTTTGCTCATCTCCTTCTATATTTATAGGCTTAAACTGCACTTGCAGCGGGAGTTGTTAGTATCAAAACCTACTACCCTTGGTGACGTGTTTTCGTTGGCATGGACTATCGAGGTTCATTTCGATGTATAAGCAGCTGCGGTGGCGGGTACGTCAGCTAAATTAGAAGCTAACAAGGTGGTTAATGATGGTGATAATTCAGAATCTTCAGGTCTAGTGACACCAACAAGCGATTCAGAATCTTTAGGCGTGGTAAAAGAGCTTAATTAGGTACAACAAGCGATTGATGTAAAAAGTACCTCTGATAATGATGCACGAGATCAAGCTAGTGAGTTGGAAATGAAGATGTTAGTGGAGGGTAAACAAGATGAAGTAAAAGTGGTGGTTGTGGCCGATGAGCAAAACAGTGACGAGCCAAACGTGTTGGAAGGTAATAGGGTTATAGGTAATGAAAATAATAAAGGGGTTGATAAAGAGGTCCAATACTCTGTTTATACCCTACATGTTCTTATTCCGTTCTTAAAGCATGTTAATGACAAGTACATAAAGAAGAAAAAGATGAAGCTTGTAATGCAAAGAAGATTATGGGATCCCATAATCAAGATAATTTATTTTAGACATCTCCTTGAGGACAAGGTGGTTTTTGAAGGTGTGAGGAGTGATACTCCTATGGTTAAGATAATTATGGTAGTTTATTATGTTTAGGAATATGTTGATCCTAATATATTAGATCTTGCTTAGCTTGTATAAGCTTAAGTTGTATTGAATAAATCCAAAACAACTATGACCGAAACTTTGATTAAGAATATCAAAGACTATGCAGAATCTAGTCAATGATACTAAGAAGAATTTCAATGAAACAGTAATAAACAAGATTAATAACAAACAGTTTACTAAAATTTCAGCCTCAATATAAAATGAACACTCTTAATAGTGTTAAGGTTACAAAACCTTGAAGCTATGAAAAACTCTATGAACTTTGATATGATTTGATACGATTTTGGTACATTAAACTCTATACCCTAGGATCTCCTTTTATACACCAAGGAGTCCTAACAGGCTTACAATATTTTCCTAAGTTATCATGATCTTCTAAACAAATAACTTATACGTATCTTTTACAAAAATATCTCATACATATCTCATAAGCAATCTTTATCAATTAGCAGTTGTAATCCTTCCGCAGTTGTAACTCTGTCAGCAATTGTAACTTTGTATCAGCAGCATTAACTCTGAACTAGCAGCAGTAACTTATACACCAGCAGCATTAACTGTGTACAAGCAGTAGTAACTACTTAGAATATTTTTCTTCATTCTTCACCAGTAGTACTAACTTTACTCTAGCAGTACTAAGTTACATTAACAATAGTAACTGACATTATTAAGTTACACTAGCAGTAGTAATATACTCTAGCAGTAGTAACTAACAGTACTAACTACTTAGTATATTTTTTACCAAGATTACCAATAGTACTAATTTATGCTTGACAACAGTAACTCTAACCTTAGCAGTATTAACTCCAAGATCATCATGAAGTCTTTTAATCCCAACAATCCTCCCCTAAACTTGATGTTCATCTTCTGAATCTTCAAGTTTCTTGATTAGAAGTCTTCAATCACCAGGAGGATGCTTTCAAACACTTCTAGGATTCTTGAGCTGTTTTGTCATAAGCTTAAGAAGTTGATAGCACATTTCATTCCAATGGTCAGCTTGAAGCTTCTTGTTGAGCATTTATGTGATTGTTGCAGGTGTAAGAGGATACTTTTTCTCTACTAGCATAAATATATGCAGATTTTGAAACCTCACAAAATGTACTCCACTTGAAGAAAATAGCTTCCAAACTGTCACTTTGTGTCCTTGTAGATTCCTCCATACTTCACTTTCTACATCAGGTTTAAACATCACTTTCAGATCACCCCATAACACTCTCTCATAGCCCTCCTCTGGCCTTGTTAACCCATGCTTAGCTTTAACCAACTTCCAGAGAGTTTCCAAGTCTTCTCTGTCAATACTCTGAAGCATCTGAATCATTGATGAGTACCTCTTTGAACTTCCATCAGCTCTTATGATTTGAAAATATCCTATCTTTCCTTATTTGATGATTTTCTAGTCAACAATGATTAGAGGCTTAGTGGCTAGAGGTATAGCATCAATTGCTACCTCATCATCGGGAACTATCTCCATATGCTTTTTCATCTCTGCTTCTTCTTGATCATCATCTACTTCAGCTTCTACATTCTCATCTAACTTCTGCTGCTTTAAATTTTTAGATTCAAGTTCTTCACCTGCTCTTTTAGAACTTCCTTCTATTCTTGTCTCACTGCCTTTTACCAACTCTGTATCCATGTCTACAAATATGTTTACCCTTTTCATTTCTTTGTCAAATAACATCTGAATATCCTCAAAGATTTTGGTCTTTAATTGATTGTGCTTGTATCCAGCCATGTTTTTCAGATAAGTAGACATTGTATTTCTCTTTTGAGCCTTAGTTGGTGGTTTTCTTCTCTGCTCTTCTACTCTAAGTCTTGCAAAATGCTTCTTCCTTTTATTTATAAGCTCTACAAACAATCTTGATTTTTCTTCAATAGTCAATTCTTCTTGCTCTTCTGCCTGTAATCTTGCAGCTAGCTCATAATCTGCATCCATCATAGCTTGAACATCATCCCATTCAGCAATGTTTACATCTTCTTCTCTTTTTCTTGTAAGCCTCTCTTCTTCTTCCAATTCAGCATCTAATTGAGCTTGAAGTTTTTGAGCAACCTCCTTATCAAACATAATCTGATATTTCTTCTTCAAAGGTTTTTCAGGCTCAACCATTTTTTCCTTGCCTTTGTCTTTATCCTGTGGAAGTTGTAATGGTTGTGAAGGTGATGTTGTTGTTGTAAATTCACTTGGATCTTGAACTACAACCACTCTAGCCTTGGGTCTTGTAACATCAGTTGTAGTTGTTGTAGCAGCAGTTGTAACAGCCTTGGGTTTAGCTGCTTTGATTTCTATTAAGGTCGGAGCCAGAGTCAACTCATCAACAGTTGTTGTAGTACTTATAGTAGTAACTTTAGCAGTACTAACTACAACATTAGCAATAGTAACTACTTTACCAGCAGTAGTAACTGGATCAGCAGTACTAACATCCTTTTTAGCCATATCAACCTCTTTCTCTGCCATATCTTATTCATTATCAAGAACACCAGTATCAAACATCAAATTATCACTATACCTCCCCTGACTCTCATCAACTAATGTAACCTCTGCATCTTGGTCAATTTCATTAATTTCCTCCCCTATTTGGATGCATCCTCCTGAGCACCCAAATTGTTAGGAATTATTGTAAACAGACTTAAGTCTGGTAGTTATAGAGTTAAGTCTGGTAGACATAGTTAAGTCTGTCAGTACTGCGTAGGACTCTTAGGATAGACTTGTTTCCACAGTGTGTGAAAGACAAGAGAATTGGATATGTGTCCTAACGAGATTAATTGACGATCTCTTGGCTCTAGACTTAATAGTGCGTTTTGGTTTTAGTAATCGGAGGCTGGAGCAGACTGCCACCTGTTCAATATCAACTAACTCGGAGTGAGAAAGTCAATAGATAACGTGTTTAGTCTCCGTGAGAAATGAAACAGAAATCTTTGAAAGATTCTAGTTTTTTTGGGATATGGAGGGTTGTGCATTGCATCACTGGGTCCATGATGTCGATCTTCAATGTCAGCAATCATCTTAGTGATTCTGGCAGCATATGTATTGACCCGGTTTCTGCCTAAGTGAATGGAGGGCTTCTTTTCTTTACCACCCTTTATACTTTACAATTCTTTTTAATTCTTCAACCCCTTCAGTGCTTACCGAGACTTCATGACTAGAACCCTTGTGGGTTTATTCCAGTACTAGCTCCATCTCAGTCGGCACTTTTCCCTTATTCTCACTTTTATCCTTTTTCATCGTATACCTATGGACTTCTTACACTAACTTGTGGATGGTCCCTGGGTAGATACCTCGGTTATAGCTGGATCATTGGGATAGTACCTAACCTTACCAAACTTTATTACTTCCCAATTAAGTATTGATGCATGGTCGGTCTTTTGGTACAGTTCTCCTTTCCATAAAACCAATTGAAAATTCAATTAAGGTACTTATGATATAAATATCAAAGCGTTTAGTACCTCGATTGTTTTTGACATTTTTTAGAAACGCTCCCCTAAAATGTGCTTCTCGGATTTCGAAATTGTTATAGCCGTTTGGGTGAATATATTGAGTCCTAAAATCACTGTTCTTTATTACTACACATATTTTAATCACATTTTTCTCCCTTATTCAAAATCTTTTTAAACCCTTTGACATTTTGGATATCAATTGATTTAAATATGTTATAAAATTTGGGAGAAAAGTGTGGCCTTAATTCGCAAGACGTGTAAGAGACATATAACTGCTCCCCCTCAATCGTTGAGGGATATAAATTACTCCTACACTTAACTATCAAGAGATTAACTACCTACTAATGTACAAGGTATATTATTCACAATAAGAAATAAGATTGACCTTTTGATGTTATGACGATTGTCGTCAGTTGTTCTGTTGATCAATCCGTAGTCAATATCTCATTATTCTTTCTCCAACTAAGGCTTTCTAGACTTCAATGAGATCTTCTGATCTGTAGTCTTTTTCTATGATTAATGTGATGAAGTCTTTGCTTCTTCTCTTGTCATCTCAGACCAACGTCTTAGTCTCCTGCCCTTCTTATACTCGTATGATGAAAAGTCTTAACCTTTTAGTTAGCTTTCCATACTCTTGTCAACGTACCATCACTAATACTTGTGAAGTCATTCAGTTCTCATCAGTTTCTTTGATCATTTTGTCTTGTAGATAACTGCTCTTGCCTTAGGGACGATCGTATAGTCTTCTTTGAAGTTAATAGTCGGCTGCATCCCAAATTAGGAGTCAAGGTTTGATCTTCGTTTGATACTTCAATCCCGAGTGCAAGTCTCCCACACGGATTACCTGATACCAGGTATCTTATCCACATGTTGATACTGTGTGAAGACTGGTCTTGTTTGTATTGGGCCAGATGGTTGAGCTTATTTTTTTTCTTCTTGAATATTTGAGAAGGACAGATCTTCACAATCATTTGGATGAAGATTTTTGAAATCTTTTCCGAGTTCTTGTATTCTTGGTTAATCAGCTCGGCGAAGACACAAATTATCTCTCCTTAGGTAGTTGTAATCCTTATTTTTCAAACACTTTGACATGATCAACTAAGAATTCGCATCTGTGATCTGACTGCACTTCTACGATCAGAGGGATGCTCATTGTGTTTGTTGATGTATAGGATTCCTTCCTCCTAAACCACCAGTGAGTGATGCCATAGACCGCCACTGATGTCATATTCGCGTTTCAGTCTCCAACCACACAGCGGATGGAACTAATTCTTCAAGGCCAAGTCATGGTACACGAAGCGACCCTTTTTTCGAGCTTGTGATATGGGATAAGGCAATTTTCGCTCTTTTGTCACTGTCAGCAAATAATCCAGATCCTTATTGAAGAAATTTGTTGGTTGAATAGTTACCTGACACTGGTGGTCCTCCCTAAGGGCAGTGGTTCATATATATTTCTCAGAATTTGATGCCCCTCAGGATTACTCAAATCAACTTTATTTGTCAGCAGCTTATAGCATTCATCCATCTGATATTGAAGAAAGACACTGTTCTTGTGAAAGGCTTTAACAAGGTTGAAAGATGGACCTTCTAAATCAGCTTTTGCGAGCTTCTTCTTTCTAGTTCTTCTGCAGGTACCATTTGATGATACGGACCAATATCATATGTCTTCCTTTCAAGCTTGTTCTCCTCAGGAACTTTATACATTGTGGCGTATGTATTTGCCCAGTTGTTCTCAGGTTCTGGGAAATCATTCGGGGGAATGGTCCATTCTGGTTCAGGTGTAGCAGGTCTCTCGCTTTCTGGAATAGGCTTAAACCACGTAGTGGTCGACACCTTGGGAATGTGAGCGTTGTCAGTGTCCTCCATATCTGAGTCATTCCCTTCATCCTGCATTGGAATGTCATCTGAAGATTGTTCAGAATGTTCTGATTCGGGATCAGATCTGTGCATCGAAGAGTCAGCACCAGCATCTCTTGTGTCAGTGATCTGCCATCCAGTTGAGGTGAGAGCTGGATGTTGTTTGGAAGCAGATGCATCAGACTCCCGTGGTTTCTTTGAACTTTGCTCATCATCTTTTCTAGGAGGTTGAGCTGAACCAGAGGCACCTGAATCGTGTCTTCTCCTTTTTGATGACTTACCCTGGTTTGATCCAGCTGAAGGGCCTTCATCATCATCATCGTCTTCATCATCATCACTATCATGCTTTCTCTTGTGGTCTTTAACCTTGTCTGCAACTTCCTTATCCATGGCATCTTCATCTGTTATCAAAGCTTCCATAAGAGCATGGTATAGATGGTAGTTGGCAGTATTTCTGTTGGCAGACTTGTTCTTATTCATGTGATTGAAGAGAGCACTCTTTAGATCAAATTCTTCAAGATCAACTTTATCAGTTGACCTGATGGAGTAAGTTGAATCTTGTTTCTCCTCATCTTGTTCCTTTTTGGCTCTGATAATCTCCTTCGGACTCTTTTCTGATTCTTGATTCTTGACAGACTCTGGGCCAGGCAGCACAGAGTATTTCTCGATTAAATCTGCAGTGTGTCATTCAAGAATCTTAAGGAGAGCATCATCAAGTTTTGTTCCTAGATATTTATCAACAGCCGTAGGAACTTGGGATTTGATAGAAGCCAAAACATCAGCCTGGTGATCAGTCTTCTTTACTTCAGACATCTCCTGCTCCAGTCTTGCCACTCTTAGCTGAAGGGCGATGAATGGAGTGATCTCTGGGAGAGATGTTGTGATTGTTGTAGCTTCTGTGTTGATTGGAGGAGGTGTGACCAGTGATGACGGCTGAGTAGATGAGACATCTGTGAAGGGAGCAATCACTGGAGGAGTTGACGTTACTGTCTGATGACTTGTGTCAGGTATGGTGGAATCAGACTCCTCTCTAACTTTAGATTTCTCCTGATCGTCTTCGGTTGGTTTGTCATAAAGAAATTGATCCCCAAAGTTAAAAGTGTCATC
Source organism: Tanacetum coccineum (assembly GCA_026074375.1). Lineage (NCBI taxonomy): Eukaryota > Viridiplantae > Streptophyta > Magnoliopsida > Asterales > Asteraceae > Tanacetum > Tanacetum coccineum. The sequence goes on along the minus strand of BQNB010021390.1, from coordinate 11,243 downwards.
GAGATTTTTCATGGAAGACATAGAACCAGACTGACTTTCTGGTTTATCATCGATGACACGTTCGTCTGTTATGAGCTTCAGGTTTTCATGAACCTTTGGGTAGGCTGTAGCGAGGAATTCATCATCCATGTGCTCAGGGTTTGGTCCAGCAAGAGACACATGTAATTTTCCAGAGTCTGATCCAGTCTGGTCTTCTTTCATGGGCTCAGGGTCTGGTCCAGCCAGAGCCTCATGTGCTTTTTCAGGGTCTGATGCAGGAATGCTTACTCCTGATGTTACTGTAGACGTGTCTACTTCATCTTGATCTTTGTCACCTTTAGGAGCAGCGGCTTCTGTTTCACTTTCAGTTCTTTCTGAATCAGACGTTGATGAAGATTCATGGATCACCTTCTCTGATGTGTCATCTTCAGGTTGAGAAGAGGGTCCAGTTGTCGAATCATGATGAGTTTGATCACGCCTAGCAAGGATAAACTGATCAGTAGTTCTTTTCTTCTTTGACAGATCGATCAAGGAATGAGGTACTTGTTCTTCGGTTACAACGGCCTTTCCCTTGCCCACTACTTCATGCAGTTTGGGAGTTGCTTCTGACACTGGATCCCTGATCGTTACTCCTCCAACAGGTGCCCGACCTTGTGGCAGAAAGGCCGGATCCAAGCTAAGCTTAATGGCTCGTTCCATGTCAGCATCATCACCTTCTCCTTCTCCCTTTTCTTGATGCGCTTCCAAACTCATCTTCTTGGCCATTTCGAGATCAGGATCATCACCTTCTTCTTGAGGAGCAGATTCTTGTTGAGCTTCATCATCTTCGTCAACAAGTTGGAAAGAAGGCTTTCCCTTTCTAATTTTCTGAGGAAGCTTATGCTTGGAAGGCTTCTTTGTCGGAGCAGGAGCTGGCTTGGATTGTTTGACTGGTGTAGTGGTTGTGGGCTTTTTGGGTGTAGCACGCTTTGTTGCAGGTTGCATGCTTGCACTTTCTTGAGGGGTTTTCTTTGTATTCTCAGCAACCATTTCCAGATACTTGGGATAATAAGAGGATTGTTGAATGGCTTCAGTTATCAGGGGATCGGGAATTGCCATTCCAAACACTTCAACTGACTCACCTTTAGGGACAAACTTGAGATTTCCTAGTATAAAATCATCTCCTCCTAGTTGTATGAACAGCAGAATATGGTCGTGATTGGATATTGTTTTTGCTTGCAAGTAGTAGATATTATCAACCTTGGAAAACCGTCCGTATGGAATGAAGGAGAGGAGTTACTTTCTTCTTTGGGTCCTTAGACGGGCTTTGTGGACTCGACTTGTGTGAAGAAAAATGTCTGGATCCCTTTGAGTAACCTCTTTACCATACAAGCTCTGCATGATCAGCATTAGTTTGAGTTACGATTTCCCCACAAGCATTTGACAGATCTGGGTGTCTGGTTTGTCACTGCAGAAAGTCCTTTCCTATGTCTAGCAATGGTTGATTAAGGGTAGAATTGCGCTCCATGGTTGAAAACACATAATTCACCGTATATTGGAGACAATTTCTACAGGTTCAGGAATTTCCCCAGCTCATTAACAAAATCTATTCACTGTGTTACCAGACAGAGGTAACACAATACGGATGACGGTTGGTGGGATGAAGGGAGTAATTGCTAATGCCTTTCTGATACGATAAGCAACTTAGATCGACACATTGTTCATCAACTTGGACAACGATAAACCCCAGTTCTTTCGTACTATTTCATTGTGGTCCAGAAACTGTTGCCATGTAGGATAGCAAGGAACTACTTGCTGAGCAGTGATTTGCTCGAAGAAGTCTGGTATTATTAAGATGTCTATGATATCTGAAGATGGGGTTTTTTGAATTTGTTGATCATTGGAAAAGATGGTTGCTTTCCGATTTTGAACCACTGAGAGCGATTGGTACTCAATTGCTATTTGTTCTTGTCGGTGGTTGAGCGGGAACTTTTTGTTCTGCCATCGAATTAGGACTGTCTTCTTTGTGGGGGGCTTCAGGTTAGATCAGATCATAATTCTTGCATGAGTCGCATGGACTTCTCTTGCAAAAGCTTCTTCTTCTGCTTCAAGTTAGGCTAATAGATTCTACCCACTTCCAAATTAAGTCTGGTTTAGGGGACGATGTTGTCATGCAGAGTGATATCTAGGCCTTCAGAAAAAAGATCACCACTAGGAGTAACCATTTTCATCAAGTTTAAGCTATAAACCCCAGTCTTTGCATCATGAGTCAGAGTATTCAGAACAGGATGATGTAGATTAGAAGGGACTTTGCTGGGGGATTTTGCAGTGAATGCTCCTCATAACCGATAGTAAAGTTTATGTTTCTTGAAATATCAACTCGAAAGTGGCAGATTGGATTCTTCTGTAACTTTATGTAGATTCTTAGAGAAGGTTTCCCTTTCAATCTATAATTGTTCTGTGACAATGAAGGATCTGTTCATCTCATCTTGTAGGTCGGTGCAGTATATGCTCTTACTGCCTATTATCTGTTAAAGAATATCAAAAAGTAGACAAACTTAGCATATAATCAATGTTAGATAATGATGTTCGCCTCTCGAGTTTGTCTGACCTTGATATTAGTATTAGCAAGAAGATTTCCACATTAGAGTCACTGGACATTGGGTTAAGTACATCGGTCAACCTTGGTTGATGGGTGAGAATTATATGATTGGTCAATGCACGTTTTAAACTAAGCCTGTATGAGAGTCAACAGACAAATGTCCTTTGGATTAGCTACAGAGGTTATTGGGTTATTGGGCACGGGACAATGGACAATTAGACTAAGATGTGCCCAACAGTATCTCAACCAAAATGCCATTGAGTTGGTTAACTTCACGCCCATTCAAGAATATGCATCTGATATCTAAATTAAGCATAGATATGGCATTTATGATTATCTTTATCCTAGCAGATAGATTTAACACCCTACAGTCAGATTTAACATCCTTTCAGTTTTATCACCACTACAATTTTACATTTGACCATTTTATTATAAAAACACATTCAAAGACCATGATTAACCTTTTTAATCACATTTAATTCCACTATTCTCCCCATTCAAAATTCCATATGCTAATTGCTCATTTTTGATTTAGTGATTTTATAATACCAGCTAATGTACGTTGCGGCCACTTAACTAACGAAGCAGCATGGGAAATTATGATGCTTGTTAATGAGTTCGGTCAAAAACAAGAAGATTTCTCTTCTTTTGAAGATAATAGAGCCACTGAAGCGTACACTCTCCCTTTTCTTTTGAAAAACTAGTTTCGTACAAAGAATAAGGAAGCCATTAAATGGAGCTAACAAACATTGAGTGTTTCGAAAGTCAAGCTCAAGACGATAAGATTTCTCTTTTCGGTAATAAGGTTAAATGCTTAACACGTATTTTCCTTTTATCTGAAGATTGGATTGCAATCTATACATTTGTCTTACAAAGCATACCATAGTCAAAACTTGGATGTTTTGTTATATTAGATCTATGACCGAAAAGGTTTTCTCTTCTTCTTTGTCAAGGATAAATGCACTGACACGTTAACTTTCCTTTTCTCTAAAGGCGTACACTTTTTCTTTTACTTTAAGGAAAAGGGCCTTGAAGAGATGCCAACAGATTGACATTAAGGATTTCGAGGGAATTGAACAGTTTTATAAAACATCTTTTGATGAAGAATGAGCTGAACTGTTTGTCGAAACGACACAAGATGTAAGAAAGAGGCGCTGAATGATGTGAACAGACATTATTTGATGCATGTTTATCAGATTTGAACTTCCTTGATCTTCTGACGTATAGATATCGTCTTTTCTGGTAATCCAAACTCGAGTCTTTCCTGTAAAGGATTGACAGATTCCACCCTGCAATTGAGTTAGATGTTCTGCACTAACATAAAGAGTTTGTTTGGATTCATATGGTTGAGTGACTATCTTCAGTTGAACACATTTGAAGGTTCACTGTTCAATCTTTGGTTTATGCTATCTATGAACACCGTTCCTGTTGGTATCCTATAAGGCGGACTAACAGTCTTGAAAATTTCTACCCGTTGGTTGCCACCTAAGACAGTTCTAGGAGTGTGTGGTTTCTCATGCAAAGCGGATGGACTTATTGAGTGGAAACCTGTTGTACCTATACCATTCTGCCTACAGGTTTATGGAGTGTGGTTCTTTGGATTCAACGCTGGACTGTTGTTGCTGATCTTGGGGGATGAAAACTTTAGACGAGAATTCACCTTATTCAGGATCTTTGTTATACAATCATATGATTTGTATTAAAGATATATTTTTTGACAAATAGATCAAACAAATTTTTTTGGAGTCAAGATAAGAACCTAGAATTCCTAGGGTGATCTATAGATGGCTCACAATTTGACATTCACACTACACTTAGATACAGGAGAAAATCCTATTTATGTTTCTAGGTTTTGGTGTACAAGCATTCGGAGTGCAGTGTGCTCCTAGTAGGGCCATATCCTTATGTTAGGTAATCATGTTTTGTCTTGTGTCATTTTCCTTGCTTACTCTTGAAAGTACGCTTGAAACACTTCATTAGAACGTACGATTCTTGTTATGTCTTTCCTAGAGTAGTTAGGTGCATTCACCTGATGAGGTCTTTGCAAGGCGCAGATTCTCTAACTGTAGGCAAATAATAAGGATAAACGTGAGTGTGTTTTTGACAAATCATTTTTCGCATCAACTTAGGAAGGCAATCCGTGTGGTCTTAATAATTCTAGGCGTTCTGATGTAAACGCACGGTTGTCTAACAACTAAATGGTTTATAGATGGTTTTAAAGGCGGTTTCCCAAGATTGATGCTTTTGGTAACTTAGAATCTACTATATTTCCTTTAACTTTTAAGTTTCATATTTTAATTCGCATTTGCAAAATCCTTTCTGAATCTGAGACTTTTAAATCAGCAGTTTCTACAGGACTTTTGTTTAATTTGAGAAATTACGATTCCACTCGTTGTCTTTATTCTGGAATGCGTGTCCGTTTATATTAAAATTATTAAAGAAAAAATTCTTTTGTATGGTCTGTTTTTCAAATGCTCATTGTTATATGTAGTTACTCATTTGCTGCAAGTCATTTAGCCACACTAGTGTTTCTAATTCGATTGTTAGTCGTTTTCAATCACATCGATATCATTTTTAACTTTGGATTCTTTACTTGTTTCCTTCACACTTTTATTTGTTTCTTCAAGTTGCTCAATTAGTGTGGTTCTGGCCCAAGTAGTGAGCTTTCAAACATTAATCACAAAAAATTCATGAAATTCAGGAAATTCTGATTCTTACATGGTTTGTTTACTTTCGAAAACTTTCTTCTTTTGTTATGAATTTGTTTTTCAGTGAAATACAATGTTTTTCCAGTTGTTGTAAAATTCGTTTTTGATAAGTTCATTGTAAATTATCCTACTGTATCAACCAATATCTTTATTTGGAGAAGCTCAGTTTTATGCAAAGCATCCTGGTCATCTCTCTCCCCTATGCAACATATTTGTTGATGTAGGTGTGGTATTGTTATCAATAGATTCCAACAGATGTGTGTCCATAACTGGGTTAGATTGATCAGTATTGCTGTTGTTATTAGCAAGGTATATTATGTAGAGCAGTCATTGTAACTCAAGCAAATGGCTCTTCGTCATTTACTAGTCCGATATCTGCATCAAGTTGTGTAGTATAACTCCTGGAACTTGCTTACTTGTATTCCTGCTTGTCGGGGCTTTGTCCCTACTGCTTTCTGTGACTACGAACCCAAGCATCAATGCTTCAGCATAGTGACCTTTTCCGCATGCCACTTTGCATCTGAGTTTCACTCTATGATTTGTGAATGCATTGTTGTTTTCGGGCTGCTAGCAAAACTGCCTTTTTGATACAATTCAAGCTGTCTCATTGCTTGAACTGATTGATCTGAGATCTTGAGACTGCATCTTGACACGACCTTAATTTGATGGGCTCATGAAGTATGTTCATCAGCAAATCTGACTTTCCATTCTCCTGTTAGTGCATTAAAGGTTCATTTTCTTTCATGGTAAGGACACCTTTGTATTTACACCCTATGACATGACATGCTTCAAAGTGTTATCCAGGGTTCTCGAGTAACTCATCGTTCCTGTAGACATTGGTTGCAGCGCATTGAAGTCTTCAAAGTCTTGTTGCCAACCTTGATTCAGAAGATCCGTTGCATTTACTCTTTTGAGGCAAGAAATTCCTTGATCTTGTTATGAGTGCCTTGGGAAGACCAAGTCCTTTGTATATTAACCTATGAAGATTCTCTCTTTCAGTTGTGTATTAACTGATCCAGTTTATGAAACATCTTCAATTTAAAGTCTGATTGCTCTTCACCAAAGATTAATGAGCGAAATGCTGGTTTTTAACTGCATTCATCAGCATAAGGCGAATTATAAGGAGATAGCGATCATGAAGATGTGTCTCGTGTTGTTTCTAACAAGTCGTAGTTGAGTGCCTTTGTTTTTGACAGAGCCGTTCGTCACGTTGAAGCTCTCTCTCTTTTGATTTTGTATTAGAAGATTCATTGAAATTGATGTGTGAAATAAATTTATGGATCTTAGTAGATGATTTGTGATTGATGTTGTGGTTTTAAATGCAAATAACGTTCACGGGATTTTACAAGTCATGATTCAAAACCGATTTATAAAGGATTAACGGGTTTTTACAAAATTATTAGTAGAAAAACCGTGAATGATTAAAATCGTTTGATGTTAAGGTAGGTTTTTTTGTTTGATTTATGCAGTTTTAGTCTGTTTAGGTTGGACGCGTTTGTTATTTGGCCTAAAATATTTGAATTATGACAAAAACACTAAATTTAAACCTAGTTACCAAATTTTAAATTTTGTGTAAAAATAGCTATTGAAAATTAATTAAAATTTTTTTTCTTAATTTTTCCCACCAAAAATAATTTGAATTTTTTAACAAAATTTTTACCCTATTACCAAATTTTAAATTTGGTGTAAAAATGAGCTAAAAAGGCTATAGGAAAAATTAAATTTATTTATTTATTTATTTTTTAGCGCTTCCTAGGATGATTGCAAATAGCCGCCTGAAAAAAAATTCAAACTGTCACCAAACCGCTGCCAAATAAATCAAGCAAACCGCTCTCTTTATAATTTTTGTAACTCGCGGCTTAATAAAATAATCAAACGAGCATCTAGTGTCCAAAAACCGCCGCATGTGATATAAAGCAAAACTCGCGGGAAGATTAACCAGCAAAAGCCTCTTATATTTTTAATCAAACCGCTGCTTTAATATGAGTAACTCGCCGGGTATTTTTATAATAGCAAACCGCTACTAAAATTGACAACCCGCCGTTTTGTATTATAAAATGAACCGCGGTGCATTTTCACTTTGGGGCTTATAACTGTTTCATTTTTGCCACATATAATTAATCAACCCGCCGTGGCAACTGTCACAAACCCGCGCTATTAAGAATCGCCGACGAGTTTTGTTTACTCGCCGAGGCAATAAAATATTCAATGAAATTCAACCTCGCCGTGACCAGGTCCAAACCGCCCGCCCTGACAACTTTCCTAAAAAGGTGGATCTTGTCTCCTTTTTCGTCAACTCGCCCGGCAAGAAAATAATAAAAAATAGTCATCTAATCGCCATATAAAGAACTTCAAGTACGGAATTCGAGCAGAATTAACCAATTAAGCTTTCTATACAGACTATAAGCTTTACAAACCATATATATTAAGTGTGTTTAACAAGATTAAACACATAAACTCGTATATCTTGAGGATCTTCAAAAACCAAGCAACTCTCCACGTAAGAACATAAAAGAATTTGAACCTTTAATCTTTGTAATCGAACTTGGAGCTTGTAGATACATGTCATAGAACATATACCTTCTTGCATTTATAGCATGGTAAAACAAACGATTAACAACCAAATGAGCTCAACCTATATTTAGAGCCGTGGGGTTTTCGAGCAAAAATAAACACGGATGTTGAAGCTTTATTAACCACACAAATCAAATACGAATCCATCCCTATGGCTCTGATACCTTTTGTAGGTTCCCGATCGATAATGCACACAACATGTATAGATCTAAAGTGATATAGATGAGAGAAAGTTAGGGGAGATTAGTTGAGAGATAATAAGGGAAATAACACACTAAGTGTGTGTGGTTTAAAATGAATAGAAGCTTTACCTCTTCCAAAGTTGGAAGAGGTATTTTTGTTATAGGTTCTTACATACACTGGGTATTTTCGTACCGGTTATACATAACGAAAGTCTTACGTTTTTATTACCTATTAAACTTTGAGCTATATTAAACAGTAAAATACATGGGGTGACCGAGTCTTTTTCTAATATCTAACACACACACTTAAAACTTGTTTTTGAGTTTTCTATTTATAAGGTATGGAAGTCGGTTCCATGTGTTGGATACTGCGTATCGGAGATTTCCTAGAGTAGGGACCACGCTTGATATCTTCCAAAATATTATATTAATTCCTTTTATCCAATACGGCGTATTGGTCTTTTGGATATGGCGTATTGATCTTCTTTCCTTTTGTGGTCTTTGGTGAGTGCAAGAACAGATATGTTGTATCTTCCTTGATGGATACGATGTATTGGTCTTCAGAATAGTAATCTTGAAAATATTTTTAATTAAGCTCCAGAATGCGTACCTTTTGCTAACTTTCACCAATTACTCCATAATTACTGCAATTCTCAAATATAAACGATTAAGTAATAATTCTTTGCAATAACTATACAAACTGGGTTAATATCATGGGATAAATAATGCTATAAAATAGACGTTATTTGATGTCATCAAATATCCCCCCACTTGAATCCTACTTGTCCTCAAGTAGCCTTTAGAAGTTTATAAAAATGTATCCCTAAGGATGTTTTCCGTTAAAGCATTTATTCGATTCATTACTAGTACAAAACAAACATCACAAAATAGGATAGATGAATTCACTAATCACTAACTAATCTATGTGGTCAACATGTAAACTAAATTGTACTCAATTGCTTGGTCGTGACGAGTATTCTATCATAAGCTTGGCAAGGATACACATCTCCACCACTAAAGCCAAGGAGTTACAAGTTTATAAAGGTTTATTCTGGGGTTTTTGTAGGGAAAAGGCGTACGGTTGATCCCAATTTTGTACAATATCTTTCACCTGAGAGTACCAATCCAACAGGGCAGCTGAAGCACACATACAAGGGCCCGAGTAAATCATGGAATAGACATGTGTGTTCGATCACATCCCCATTCGAATTTAACCAACGGTTAGGATAAAGAATGATATAGGGTAGGAACCTTCTAACTTTCACCAAGTTAGAAAACCATCGATGGTACAGACATGCTTACAAAGGCCATAATGTACATATAGAAATGGCATGTTTGTATGAATCATTCATTTCGCGTTAAAACCAATGGCTCAATCATTAGGTGAGAGGGAAGTAAATTGTTGTTAAATAAAAATCTAGAAACAAATAGATTAAAGCCTAAAGTACAAGTTGCTAGACACTTTTTCCCTACCGTTACCATGATAAAGACACAACTATTTACAACGTCTCGATCAACGATAAAAACAACAACCAAAGTTGGCGTTCCCGTAACGGTTAACTTCCCAATCATCCTAAAACTTTTTACATACTCTACTAGGCAAGTGGTGATATCTTCCACTTTGTACAATACTCTACATCGTTAATTTTTTTAAGACGTATCAACGAATAATTGATCCTTTGTGTAATTCCTTCGGTAGTTGCGAAATGATTATCTTCAAACTTTCCCTTTTTTTCCTAACTATACTTCAAATCTCAGTGTAGTTTCACCATCTTCACGATCATAATAATTTTGAATTAATTCACTTCGAGTATTCGTTGTTTCTTCGGATTCACAATTATACTTGTGACGGTGTAAAATCCACATGACTTTTGTACTACCTAATATTCATTCCCATTTTCAATGTGCAAACTACAACCACACCAAAGATAGAAATGACACATGACTTGGGAATATACAAACTTTACACTTTAAGCACTAGAAAACTGTATAATTAAACTTATCTAGCAGGGTTGGGTTAGGTGTATGGTTTTAATTTTGTAACGAAAAACAGAATATGTTGGTTGTATATTCCTAAAGGATTGGCTTTACGGTTGTTCTGTGGATTGTCACTCTAACGGTGAGAGTGGAGGAATAGGGTTTAAACTGGTGGTTTATAAACGGTTGTAGTTAGTTAATAAAAACATGTAAGGCGATATGCGTGTAACCTTTAAATGTACCAATTTAACAAGTTTACTCCAATTAAAATCCATAATAGTCATTATTGTGGTCTCGAATAGATATACCAAGCCAAGTTCTAAAGTCTACAACATCACCGGCACACTCATATTTTTGTAGAATTTGGGTAAACATTTGGAAACAGATAAGGTTAAATCCTCATAATATCTAATAAGGGTTATTGTGTGCAGGTTATGTAACAAGTAATTTTATAAAAGTATGCTTGAATTTTTTTAAAATTTAAGCATTTTAATGTGAAAAACAGGACAAGTATATATTCTAATTCCCATCCCCCTACTTGAATTATACAACGTCCTCGTTGTATAGATAAAACATTAATTACGGGAATTAAAAAAGAATTAGAATGAGAAACTCCCCTGATATTTTGCTCGGTGGATTCTCCATGTTGAATTTATTGAGCAAGAATTCGTGTTGAACAGTCGCCTTGAGGTTTCAAGACTCCAACACTTTTAGATCTCCAGATTTATAAACACTCCACCAACTTCGTCATTTTCGTTCCAGCGAGGTCTTGTACAAATTCTCAAAAAACAAATGCAATACTACCTCCGTGTATTCGTTGGTTAGACTTGAAATAAAAACCTAAATACTGTACAGGAAGTCGATACACCGTATCCATACCCCAGGATACACCGTATTGATACATGTATCAAATACGCTGTATTCGTTTAACGTATACGCCGTATAGATTGTGCTGAAAATAAAGACTGAATAACGTCCAGAAGGTCAACACGCCGTACCCATGGGGTTTGGATACGCCATATAGACAGTCTGGAAGACAGACTCGATAAAAAAGTTGAAAATACATTCTGGATTGTCTCCCGGCAAGCACTTTTGTTTACAAAAAAGTCTTAGACTTGCCCCAATTTAATCTCATCATTATAAAACAATTTAGGGTTTAACGGGATGCCAAATGGCACATACAAATTCTTGAAAAGATTTATTAGCATCCCTTTGATAATATAATTGCAAGTCATGATATTA
>BQNB010021389.1:38541-58685 GCA_026074375.1 Tanacetum coccineum | reverse complement strand
GTGAGGGGCTTGGCGATCTTGGAGAAATTCTCAATAAATCTCTGGTAATAACCCGTCAATCCTAAGAATGAACGGATTTCAGTTGACGATTCAGGAGTCTTCCAGTTCTTGACCGACTCAGTTGACCACATGTCCTAGGAACTGTACTTCTTGTAACCAAAATTCGCACTTTGAAAATTTGGCGTACAACTTCTCCTTCTGACTTTGAGTAAATTAAGATGTCGTCAATGAACACAATTACGAATTTGTCCAAATACGGCTTGCAGACACGGTTCATTAAGTTCATAAATATTGCTGGCGCGTTTGTCAGCCCAAATGGCATGACTGTGAACTCAAAGTGCCCGTATCGAGTTCTAAACGCGGTCTTCGGTATATCTTCCTCTCGGACTATCAACTGATGATATCCCGAGCGAAGATCTATCTTCGAGAAACAACACGCACCTTGTAATTGGTTAAACAAGTCATCAATTATGGGGAGAGGGTAACGGTTCTTTATAGTCAACTTGTTTAGTTCCCTGTAGTCAATACACATTCTCATCGAACCGTCTTTCTTCTTGACAAAGAGCACGGGTGCTCCCAATGGTGAGTGACTTGGTCGAATAAAACCCTTCTCTTGAAGTTCTTTAAGCTGGTTCGACAATTCAAACATTTCTAAAGGGGCTAACCGGTATGGAGATCTAACAACTGGCGATGCGCCTGGAATCAGATCAATGCGAAATTCTATCTCTCGCACAAGAGGTAAACCTAACAGATCGTCCGGAAATACCTCAGGGAAGTCTCGAACAACACGTATCTCATCAAGCTTTTTCTCATCAGCCTTGATACATGCAAGTGAACAAAGATCCTTTTCCTGCCTCTCGCCTTGAACTTCAAGTATCTTGCCATTCGGAAGAGGAATACGGACAATATTCTCATAACAATCGATGAGAGCTTAGTGGTATGCCAACCAATCCATTCCAATGATAACATCAAAACTTCCTAGCCGGGTTGGTAACAAGTCTATTTTGAACACGTGATTACACAAAACTAAGGTGCAACTACGTAAAATGGTATTGGTGCTAACGACTTTTCCGTCTGCTAACTCTACTTCGTAGCTAGTGTTTAGAGTGGCAGGGGCAATATTAATAAAATGTGTAAACGCAGAAGATACAAAACTCTTCTTAAATCTCCTGGGCGGCATGATTCTGGCAACACAAGTACACAATTCGTTGAGAATTTGTAAAGAGTGAAGAATGGCCTAAAGGTTTGAGTGTAAGGTAGAGGATGGTTAAAAAAGAAAGGTGTGAATAGTGAAGACTCCATGTCTATGAAGTGTTCTCCCTCCCACTTAATTCATACTCATCCAAACATAAGGTGTGGTCTATAAAGATAAACAAAGAAGAGAAAAAATGAGGACGGAAGCGATGATCTTGATAATGTCAAGACGGATGATGATTAGCATACGATGAACTTCATCCGCGAAGTTATGTAGCTCTTCTCGATCATTGTGAATGTTTATATAAATCTTTCCTCCAGCTAGGGCTGTAGCATATGCCCTGCCAGTTTCTGGTCTCTTGTTTTGTTGCTGGTGATGATTGTTGTTTCGGTTGCGGTTATTGTTGTTGTTGTGGTTATTGTTGTTGTTGTGGTTATTGTTGTTGTTGTGTTGTTTGTTTTGAATTATGTTTATTGTTGTTGTGTTGTCCTGGTTGTCTTCCCATTTCCTTTTATTGCTTTCCCCAATTCTTGCAGCCCTACCCTGAACTGATTGCTCGACCAGTTCACGGGCCATGTTGATTGCCTCATGCAGATTTGTAGGTTTTGAAGAAGTGATATTTCCTTTGATTCTTTCAGGAAAACCACGAACATACTTCTCAATCTTCTTCTTTTCAGTGGGCACCAATTCAGGACACATCAAGGCCAGCTCATGGAAACGATTGTTGTATGCCTCGATGTCATCTCCTTTCAGAGTCAGAGTCCAGAGTTCTTGTTCCATCCTTTGGATTTCAGTTGCTGGGCAGTATTCAGTGGTCATCATAGCTTTCACGTTGCTCCAGGGGATCTGATTAGCATTAGCAAGTCCCAAAGTCTGAACATTTCCGTTCCACCAGGTTAGAGCACGACCCTCGAACGTGCACATAGCAAACTTCACTTTGTCATCTTCAGCACATTTGCAAATTTCAAACACTTGCTCCATCTTTTCGAACCAACGTTTCAGTCCGACTACACCTTCAGTCCCCTTGAAAGAGTGAGGCTTGCCATTCATAAATGTCTTATACGAACATCCATGCATCTCTGGTACAACAGTTCCTCCAGTATTTGTTGATCCGGATCCACCAGTATTGTTTGAGTCAGCTCTAGTCTTTTCATATTTTTCAATGGCTTTGGCCACACGCTTTTCCACTATCTTCCTAACAGATTTCTTCTTAAATCTCCTGGGCGGCATGATTCTGGCAACATACGTACACAATTCGTTAAGAATTTGTAAAGGTATGCAGAGTCATGGCACATGGTAAATAACGGAGAATGATATAAATAATCATAAATTAATCAGGATAGTCGATATTTATATAATTGATCAATAGAAATAGATATTGATATGTCAAAAGATAGACGTAAGAGATCGAATTTAAACCAAGTATTATATATCTAAGATTATATATATAATGCAATAATGACAATCAGAAAAGTAAGTAAAGATCAGGGAATACGCACGCGTGGATATCAGATAGCGATGAAGGATTCTGTATTTAAAAATGAAAGAAAAGAAAACCTTTAAACTTTGTGGTTATAGACTAGGTTTTGAAAATGACCCAGTTCCCTATAACCTTGGCTCTGGTACCATCTGTAACACCCCCAAAATCAGGTAGCAGCGGAATGGTAACATTGGGGTGCTACGTCAAAGTACAACAATCAAGATATAGGAAACGACCTTAAATGGATGTTTTAAGATAAGATTTCATTTGATGCCATAGCAAAATATCAAAGTTCATACATTAGGTCCCATATGTTTTAAAAGTCATAAACATTTCAAGTACATATTTAATTTAACAAAAGCTTCATAATACCAAAAGATGACTTAAGTTTTTAAAGATAATAAAAGTTGCATAGACTTTAGATAAAACACAGAATCCGTCTTCATTGATATCCGCCACGGCTCTCCTCCAATCTTCATGCCCTAGGACCTGAAATTACATGCTAAAAGTCAACACAAAGGTTGAGTGAAATCATAGGTTTATCGGTAAAAAGGGTGGACCACAAGATCGAAGTAATAGTAGACTCTGAAACACATTCAGTAAACAGGTTATAATGCTACTAAGCCATGACACCGAAGCCTAAACGTAACTTCAATCAATAGATTGGATAGCCCCACAAGATTAATATAGTGGAATGCTTGCCCAACCCTCCCCCCCCAACCACCCGGACACCTCTAAATGTTAAATGCACCTGATCAAACTAGTGACCCAAGGAAAGGTGGGGATTGTCAGTCCCGATAGATCTATCCATAACACTAGCGCTCACTATAATAGCAATTGACGGTTCATGATAAATAGGGACTTCACGGCAATAAGGTAACTTAGGATAATAAATCAGGCAGTAATCGGATAGCATACTTTGAAAAAACACTTGTGTCCAATAGTAAAACAAGCAATGTAATTCACCCCGTAGATTTTGTAAAACCATTATAGAAAAAGGGGGCTATGAACTCACCTCGAGTGAAAGGAAATCAACAAGTATAGAAAATGCGTCACAAGGGAATCCGAAGGCAACCTAATCCAATATAGGTCGTATAAGCACTAAACACTTTGATTAATATAATATCTCATCAAATATCTTCGGCTATCATAATTAAGAGGTCGTGTAGTGAACGTATGAGGAGCTAGGACACTTTAAATCGTAAATCCAGCAACTCGTCGATACGCCACCCCGAAGAGGCCTCATCATTATGAAACTCCCTAGTAATATAGTACTTTGATAACTAATACAACGTATGATTCTATATAGCTACATCACCGTCTACTCGTTTTAGTGAAAACATAATTATAACGAAAAATGTTTATAAGTATACTTTGGTAAAATGGCGTAACTTTCTCGTTTCTAAACCGTTTCGCGCGTTTCTTACGTCCATGCCTTCGTATTAAGTCGAGTTATCAAAATATAACATTTTTAACATTTTTAAGTTATTTTCTGATGAATAGTATTTTACTGTACATACAGATATAAACCTAATTTAATAGTTTTGTTATCGAAACTCGTAAACGTCGTATTTTATTCGTTATAGCTCCGTTTTTAACGATTCTTTCGAGTACGATCTCGAATTAAAAGTTATATCATATTTTTAATGTTTAAAAATATCATTTCTGAATGAATAGTAAATTTATAAAGAATAGTTTTATAAAAGTATATTCATCGTCTAAACTCGTAACTAACGTAATCTTTTTCGTTATAAATCTGTTTTTCCAAGTTTCTTATCATTTTGAATCGTCATAGCGTATTATTTTATATATGTCTCACTATGTATGAAGTCGAAATCAAATCACCCTTTTATTATCCAAGTGTGTTCATTTATAAAGAGTTTGTTTTATTAACTTTATAAACCCTAATTTATACATAATCATGTTTATACTTAAACAACATGTTTACATACTTTTAAGTTCATTAATCCATGATATATATAATCATATGACATAAGAAAAAGTGCTTAAATTCATAGACATTAGTAAAAATCCTTTTTACATATTCAAAAGTCCTAAGTGGTGATTTTAGTCCCCCATAAAGAAACATGTAAACTATAAAAATGATTGAAAGTTAAAGACAAATGAAGGTTTTTTAGATAACTTATTATGATAGTAAGAGATGAAACCAAAGTATCTAAACCCTTGTTTAGATATAATACCCTAGCTTTCCATTTTAAAACCCTAGTTTCACTTTTCTTGATTAATACTTGAAAAAGGTTAGCCAATGCTTGGAAACACCTTAGAATATCTTAGGATAGATGTGTATAGGTGTGTATGGGTTGTATAAAAATTGATATGGGTTTGGTTGGGGCATGGATTTGAGCCGTGAGCTCTATAGGTGCCAAAGGAAGAGATTTTTGATTTTCTTAGTATAAAGTGTTTTATGTATATGAGCTAACTCTATGTAAAACATGCAAGTATGGTGCAAGACATGGTCTAGGAGTCAAAGTAAGGTGCAAGTAATGGGTCTTAGTCTTAGGTATGGCCTCAAGAGTCAAAGAGACAAGTATGGTGGTTTTAAATGAAGTATGGTGTTCATTTATGAAGTATGGTGTCTTTTTGACCAAAGTGAAGAGTTTTGATATATTACTTGTACACTTGGCAAGAATTTCGAAAATAAGAAGATGTAGGTGATGATGTTTAGTAATTTTTATGTATTGGGTATAAATGTGGGTATTTGTTGAAGCGTAGAAAAGTTTTGGTGGTTCCGGGAGTGCCTAAACGAAATTTATCGCGAAACGTATACACTTTACGTATCCGATAAAAATAAAATGAACAAAGTTAATAATTATCCTCAAAATAATTATATAACCCTTGCTTGATGTAAACATTTAATTGTTTGATGTCCGTTTACGCTAAACGATAATTTTTAACTTACGCGATTTAACTATTAAAAATAAAAGTAAACGCGTACGAGGAAGAAAAATAAATAATTAGTAAAATAGATAACGTCGTAAAAGACCTGAAAATATGGAATGTTATATTTTAACAGCTGTAAGAGATGATCTTAGGGCCTAAAAACCCTATTGTACCTCTTCTAATTCATGTTTTAATCAAGTAAGGTTTACTTAATCATTCAATATGTCTATGTGTTATTTGATTTATTGGTCTTGCTTTATCTTTAACATGCTTGGCTAAACCTCCTATTGTGTTTATTTATGATTGTATGAAACCTATAATGTAGATCTTAGTAGTGTTGCTTCTTGTGATGGATGTGCACGTGAGGTCTTAAAAAACCAGCTTTTGTCTGCATCGCTGTTAATATGTCTAGGAAAACGTGATTGTGTAAAAAGGATACCATTAGGTAATAGTCTTCATACTACCTTGCCCCCTAATATGGTTGATCCACTCTTAATATATTTCATATGCACTTAGTGTACTCCTAGGGGCCGTGTAATAGTCTTCATACTACCTTGCATGTGCGTTACTCTAGCGGCATACTAAGTAGACGGCGGGTTCGTGTAATTCGTTCATGCTTTAGGAAATAGTTACACAGATCATCACAAGTGTGACAAGGTAACAACATTAGGAGAAGCAATCTAGGGAGTAATACATGATTAAATAAACACAGTCTTTTATCTTATTGTTATCACTAATAGCTTAGTTAATAGTTAGTTTAAACAGCTAAAACAAAACCTCTCTTCAATTATATGATTTACTTGCTTTCCATAAAACATAAAAATACAAAAATAATCTTCCCCCAACCCTTAGAATTCTGTTAGACCGTGGTCAAGGTCTTCCCAACCTATTCTTTGAGTGAACGATAAACAACCCCGAGTCTTGCCTATATTACACTACAACGATTAGGTGCACTACCTAGGGAGTTGTAAAACTTCTCGTGTAGAAGTCCTATGCCGACCGCACATCAAGTTTTTGGCACCGCCGCCTGGGGAATAGTTAGGTATTGATCATAGTTTAGCTTAGTTCTACTTGCTTGAATCCTTTCAAGTAAGATTTAATTCCCGCATATTAGCGTTCTCGTAGTCTATCTTTTCCTTATGTGTTTATTCGTAGTTTTCATTGACTTTTCCATTCTCCATCATGGAGAACGCGAATCCACCACCTACTCATCCTGTCCTACCAGTTGTGTTACGCTCACGATTTAACCAAGAGCTACAAAAAATTTCGGCCTTTATTGACTCTCGCCTAGAGAGTATTGAGCAATTCCTCAATCGCTTCGCCGAACAACCTAATGAGACCAGTATAAATGACCCTGAACCCAATAATGGATCAGTAGATACACCTCTAGTCTCTCTTTTCCCTCACTCTGACAATGACTCGGATGATGAGGAAGTTCTTAATGAGTTATGTGAGTATGAAAACACAGGAACACTACACCGAGAAAGAATAATCAATAGTTTTGACGGGGATGACCTTGCATTTGAGTGTATGATAGCTTCAGGAAATTCACTGCCTATCTCGACCCTTTTCTACCGATGAATATTATCTCGCGTAAAGCCTATAATACAATAATGGTAGATAGACTAGAGGGGACAGGAAAGAACCTAATTGCTATTGTTAGGGATGTCTACGTATTTGTAGGAAGTTTCACCTAAATCACGGATTTGTTGTGTTAGAAGACATAGGAGAATTTATGACGAGCGATATGGCTGAAGTCTTAATGGGCAGACCCTTTAGAAAAATCACTAAGCTTAAATATGACGTCGCTAAGAGATTAGTCTCATTTACCAAGATCTTTGACACATGCACATATAGGATGCCACGTAGAATACCTAGGCTCAAGAACTTCAACTAGAGTAAAGTTCCACCATTGTTAGAGCTTAGCCAAAATGATTTGATGAACAGAATTAGGTACTCTTATGAAAAGAACAAATTTATGTACAAAAACTGCTTAAACCTAGGCCCAGAATACCAAGTTGATGGAAGTATGAAGGAATGGCTCCTTCGTGGACACGTGAGCATTCATGAAACAATGTAAGGATGTGTAACTTCGAGTCTAGCTACAAGACTCGTTAATAAAGAAAAGCGCTTCTTGGGAGGCAACCCCTATTACTTTCCCGCATATTAGAGTATCTTGATCTTTTATTCTTCAATAGTTTTTTATTAATGTTTGAACTATCTTGTACTCATGCTTGTTTTGTCTTTAACATCTTCTTAATTCAATTCAAAGGTATTTTGTCAACCAATAACTGTAGGCAATTTACCGCTTTTGAGCCAAATTCAAACTTAAAAATGATGTTTAGATTACTTCTAGTCATATGAATTGAATTGTTAAATCTCAGTTTTGTACAGCCATTTTTACAGGATTAACTTATGGAATCAGTGCAAGAAATTTCATCAAAAACAAAAATTTCGTTTCACAGACTTAGAGACGGCGTCACGAATTAACACGCAACGCGTCACCACGATACCTAATGACGGGGTCACACACCTGATGGCGTCAAACGCCCAGAGTCCAAAAAACTTAAAGGTTTTTTAATATAATATTAAAATAAAAACTTGCACGACATTTAATATATTTTTTCTTCATATAAACCTGCAATACCTAATGAATTATCAAATCTTACATCTATCTATCGAGAGTCGAACCATAAATTTCTTAGTGTATATATGCTAAATCGCACATTTTTATGCTTGGGATAAGTTGACTTTGCTTTGATTACAAGTTATATTTGATGAGAAGAAAAGCTTGGAGTTCTTAAGGAAGTTTCATTGGATTATTCCTCGAGGACGATTTAACCCAGTTATCGCATGTCTCTTCTCCATTATTGAGTAAACCAGAGGAGTACTAGTTTCTTTTCCTTGTTTCTTTTCCCTTTATCTCTTTTAATGGGTACTTCTAGAGAACATTAGGGACAATGTTCGACTTAAGCGTAGGGGGAAAATAAGCCTTAGAAACTATTCTTGTAAAACCTAAAAATCTCAACAAGTGTAAAATTACCAAAATACCCCTAATGCAAGAAAATCCATAAAAGCTTAAATAAAATTCATTTAAAGGTTAGAAATTATAAAAATGCAACTTATGACAATTATAAAATTTTTGTAAGATTTAAAATATCTTATATTATGTAAGAAAATAAATAATTTAATAATTATGTATAATAATTATGCCGAAATTAAGTATATTAAATTAATTATACTTTACAATTAAATAAAAAATAGGATAAATACAAAATAATTATGCAAATGATAAAATCTGATTTAATCCTATTTGAAAGCCCATATGACTCGGCCAAATCCTTTTATAATATCTTTTATACATTTTTCATTTATTAAAACTCTAAAAACAAAATCCCGAAAACCCTAAAAATAAAGAGGCGGCACATAAGAATTTTTCCAAGGAAAGCACGATTTTTCTTGGGTGTTTTGAAGGTCAAGGATTGTGGGAAAAATAGTGGGAAAATTGTAGAGTGCTTGGTTCGATTTTGGTTATTGTTTTGGGTTCGAATTAAGCAACCGGGTTCAATAATTCATTAAATCATCAAGAATCATCAAAGGTATTTTTGTATCTCAATTTTCATCATATTAATTCGTTCTATGCATGAGAAAAATTATCATGCATGTTATTTTGATTTTATAAATTAAAACATGTTCGAAACCCTAATTTTTAGCTAATTATGAAATCGGCACAAATAATATTTGTACAATTGATTTTATATTTTTCTAAGGTTTTTCATATCACATATAACTCAGATAAATTGTTGGAAAAATTTAGGAAGGATTCGAATAATTATTGGGGATTTATCATTGTTTGCCGATTTCGAATTAAAGGAAAAAGGAAAGAAATAAAATTAGGGTTAGGGTTTTGATAATTTTTCCAGGTGCATTTAATGCCAATGATTGGGAAATAATTATGTTTGTGATTGGGAAAAATTTAATTAGGGTTTTAGTGATTTATTTGTTATCCGATTTGCTATTTAAAAGTATAAGGACTTGTTTTGTAATTTCTGAAACTATGGGGTCTGTTTTAGACATGTTATTATATTTAATATATTCTGTATAAAATAAGTTGGGGGGTATAAAATGTCATATATTGATATTATTTTGGATTCAAAAAGGGTTAATTACATATATAAGTAATTAGAAAATTAATTTATAAAATAGAGGGACTGAAAATTGTAATATTCTAAAAAGTTTAAGGTTTGGTCTAGTATAATGTATATGTTTGATTTTGTCAAATTATGGGTTTGGACTTGTATAATTCAGAAATGGAAGGATATTAATCTGAATAAAATGTGAACTTTGTTATTTACCCCTTTTAACCTTGAAAATTATTGATTTTGCATATTAAACCTAAAATATGCGAAAGTTGGTCTTATGTAACCAACTAAACTTGTAAAGGTTGTACATGTTAAGTCCCTAAACTATTCAAAATTTTTTTGAATCTCAAATAAAGAATATTTACTAATTATGGAAACTTCCTAAAAATGCGAAAGTTACTAAAAATGAAGTACTAAAGATGGAAAAGTATACTTAATGAATGGTTTGTAATTCGAATTCATCATTTCTTTAGGTTCGGTCAAGAGGGAGTGATTTTGATTTTCCTGTGGTGTTTTCTATTGATATGGCTTTGTTCAGAATAAGGTACGTATTCTGACTTATTGTTAACGTTTACTCTGACTTATTCCTTCTTATATTTGGCTCACTTATGTGATTTGCCTACATTTGATTGAGCCTTTTATCTTGGTTCTCTTATATGATTGTTATTTCTGTTCTATTTGAACCCGATATGCTACCTTTGATATTCTGAACCTTTTGACATTGAACCTTTGCTATGATCCCTTTGAAATGAACTTTGATATGACTTTGCTTTGAACCCTTCAGTTTGAGACCCGAGCCACTATTTGTTTCCTAGCCATGAAGGTAACATGGCCGTGTCATTGATGCACCTTTGGCATGACTCATGTGTGAGTGAGTGATTTCTCACGCCGTCCCCCCACCATTTGATTTTTATACTGCGCATTATGAAGATTATTAATTTGTTTAAGGGGAGGTATGGATGCATCCTTAGATTTGTTTTGTATTCGATGGCTTATCGACATTATGTATTTTTGGAATTATGGTGATGATGTTTTGGGTGATTCCACGTCTTTCACAAATTTTGGAGTTCGCGACTCCATGGTCTACTTTGATATGATTTGTTTGGGCTGGAAATTATACTTGATTTCGATTTTCTTATTATTTTACCTTATCACTATGAAGTGACTTTTATTTGTCTTACCTTTAATTTGTATTCCTTTGATCGTGTCTTGTGATTTATTTGCACCTTATTTCGTATACTTTGATTTATCCGTTTCTTTTGCGTTCGATGATGTATATTTTGTTCACTGGGCTTTGAAGCTCAGGTACTTTCTTTTCCTGCGGAGGTATCTAAGCTAGGAGCTAGGGGTTGCTTTCAAGGCCTATGAGGTGCTGAGTGTGGACTTACCCTAGTGTTCTAGTTTTGATATATGAATTGTTTCTTTTCAAGACATTTGTTATTTCGGTTATTTCGTTTGGATATGTCTGTCCTTTGAGAACTTATGTACCTTAAGTCATGTTGACTTATTATCCTTTGGTTATTTATTTAAGACTTCTTCGTTGTTTATGCTTGTGTTTGATTATGTATGCCTTTTGGATGTCACACCATATTGGTAATCTTATACCTTTTGGGTCGGGGGCGTTACAATTTATGGTATCAGAGCAACGGTTAATCATGTCGAGGTCTTATGACCTTAGAGCTTTGGCTATGCTTGAGGATTCGGTAGACATTAGGGGTTCCTTTACGTAACTCTCTCCGTAACCTATCTTGTTTTCGTTTGCTAATCGTTTTCTCGATCGTTCAGATGGTGACTACCCGTAGAAACTCGGATGACGATGTTCCTAACTTCGAGGCCATGATTACTGCTGCTGTGGCCAATGCTCTCCCTAACCTTACTGCTGCTTTGAGAACTCAGATCACCAATGACATCAGGAATGGTGCTGGATTTTCAGGTGGTGGTGGTGGTGGTGATGCTATACCCCATGGAATTCATGTTTGGATCGAAAGGTTTACTAAGTTAAAGCCGCTTGCGTTTCGGTCTGCTACCACTTTTGCTAAGAAACTTAATATGAATCCTACACCATTAATTGAACGTGTAATCATTTCAACCCCAATGAAGAACCATATGCTTATTGACCATGAATATGTTAACTGCGCTCTACGTTTTGATGATCGTATTTGTCATGCGAATTTACTTCCTATCCATATGTTCGACTTTGATGTGATTCTTGGCATGGATTGGTTGGCTTCTCATCGAGCTACCATTGACTGATATGCTAGAACTGTGATTTTTGGTAATATTCGTCAACCTGAATTTGTTTATCATGGTTCCTCACCGCTTAAGTCCGTTAAGCTCATCTCTGCTATGAAGGCACGTACCTTGATTTCTCATGGGTGCCAAGGTTTTCTGGCTTCTATTATGGACACATCTTTGGAGGTTATGATGGAATCTCATAGTTCTCCATTTACTATTCATCCAGGTTCAACCAAAATGTATAGAGATTTGAAATAGTACTTTTGGTGGAATGGCATGTTGCATTGAGTTAATTCCCGAGCTGTGACCCAATCTCAAAAGGCTCCGTATCAATGGCACCTTGTTGAATTTGAAGGAGTTAAAGGAGCAGTTACAGGAGATGTTGGATAATGTACTTTTATTAGAAACCAGTGTTTCACCGTGGGTGCACCGATTCTTATTTGTTAAGAAGAATGATGGGGAGCAAGCTCTTAAGTGTATTGATTACGGCGAACTACAACCGTATTGACGCTTCGTAACCGATATCCTCTCCGCGAAATCGACGATTTGATGTGACCAACAGCAAGGGGCCAAATATATTTCTAAGAATTGATCTGCGATCTGGTTAATCACACCAGCTTTCGTTTGAGAGAACATGATATTTCCCAAGACTGCATTTCGTACGCGTTAATTGCCACTACGAATTCTTGGTTATGCCCTTCGGTCTGACTAATGCTCCTGCTGTGTTTATGGATTTGATGAACCGTATTTTCCACGAGTACCTTGATAAGTTCGTTATTGTTTTCATCGACGACATCCTCGTTTACTCCAAGTCTGAAGAAGAGCATGAGCAACATCTACGGATTGTGTTGGAGATTCTTAGACAGAAGAAGTTGTATGCGAAGTTTTCGAAGTGCGAGTTCTGGTTACAGCAAGTCGCGTTCCTTGGTCATATTGTATCTGCAGACGGCATCATTATGGATCCATCAAAGGTTGAAGCTATCACCAAATGGCCGAGACCTACTACGGTGACGGAGGTGAGAAGTTTTCCTTGTGGCTTGCTGCTATTACCGACGTTTGTTGAGGGTTTTCTCCCGATTAGCTTAACCATCTTACCAACTGATGAGAAATGGTGGAGAAATTTGTGTGGACGATGAGCGTCAGGAGAGTTTTTGAGGAATTGAAACGGAGATTGTTTCTGCTCCGATATTGATTCTTCCATCATGTTCCGGTGGTTTTCAGATATCAATTGATGCATCGAAGAAAGGTTTGGTTGATTTTTGAAGCAACATAGAAGGTGATACGCCTACGCTTCAAGGCAACTGAAGCCTTATGAAGTAAATTATCAACCCATGATCTTATTAGTTAGCTGTGCCGTGGTTTTTGCATTAAGATCTGGAGACACTTCTGTAAGGTGGAAGCTTGTGATATAAAAGTACAGATCATAAAGAGTCTCAAATGATTTTTACTCAGCGAGAACTTAACATGAGACAGAGAAGATGGTTGGAACTTCTGAAAGATTATGACACTAACATCCAGTACCATCCGGGCAAGGCTAATGTGGTTGCCGACGCACTTAGTCAAAAATCTGGGATGATAGCTTGTTTTGATTCCATAATCCTTCATGATTTAGAGCGTTTGAGATTTGAGCTTATTGTACGAGGTTCAGGTGGCTAATGGCGAGTATGAGGATAAGTCTAACCTCATGCTATAGATCAAAAATCTTAAAGTGGACGACGGTGAGTTGGGGCTATTGTGCAGAATGTTGAAGACGGTAAACATACTGAGTTCAGTGTTGATGATGACAGTGTTGTGTGGTTTGAAGATAGGCTATGTGTTCCTAATGATCAGGCACTTCGCGAGAAGGTTATGACGGAAGCTCATAGTTCTCCATTTACTATTCATCCAGGTTCAACCAAGATGTACAGAGATTTGAAACAGTACTTTTGGTGGAACGGCATGAAGCAAGATGTGGCTACGTTTGTATCCAAATGTATGACTTGTCAGCAGGTCAAAATTGAACATCAGAGGGCTAGTTGATTGTTACAGCCGTTGGAGATTCCTATGTGGAATGGGATGAGATTCCATGGATTTCGTACTGTGTTTTCCTATAACTCATGAAATGACATGAAGCGATTTGGGTGGTTGTTTGATCGTGCTAACCAATTCCTGCTCATTTCATACCCATGTCGGAAGAACTATGGTATTAGTAAGTTGGCGGAGATTTTCCGACAGGAAATCGTTAGACTGCATGGTACTCCGACACTAATTTGTACCCGACAGAGAACCGAATTTTACGTCTCATATTTGTTAAAGGATTACAGACATCTTTGAGGAACTCGTCTATAAGTTTCATACAGCAATTCACCTCAAACCGAAGGTCCAGTCAGAGAGGACCATACAGACTTTGGTAAGATATGTTGAGGGCTTGTGCTTTGGAATGGACGGTTGTTGGGTATAATATTTGAGCTGGTGAAAGTTTGCCGACAATAATAGTTGGCATGCTAGCATCAAGCAGCTACCATTCGAGCTGATGTATGTAGAAAATGTCAAGCACCTAATTGCTGGGATGACGTAGGTGACGTTTGATGAAGGTCCGGAGCTTATTCGAGATTACTAATTAGAAGAGTGGCTTTTGCTAAGGAAAAATTGAAATAGGCTAGATCGCGAAGAAGAGTTATGCTGATAAGCTCGACGTTACTTAGAGTTTCACGTTTGAAATGCGTGTATTTCTGAAGGTTTCGCCATTCAGAGGATTAAACGTTTGGATCAAGGGCAAGCTCAGGTCCTCGATTCATTGGTCCGTTTTGAGATTTTGAACGTATTGGAGAGGTTTCGTAACGTCAGGCGCTATCCTCCGCAGTTATCGCACGTTTACTATGTCTTACATGTATCTCTTTTGAGGGGATACCTTTCATCATCCCCATTGCATGTCGCATCTATCCATTTGATCAGATTCACCTGATATGTCTTTGTCCGATGAGAACCTGAATCCATTCTGAATCGTCAAGAGAGAGTCAAGAGAACAAATTATTCGCTTTTGTGAATATTCTTTGGAAGAATCACCAGAGCGTGAGGCTACCTGGGAGACCGTAGGAGTCTATCGAGCCTAGTTATCCTCATTTCTTGTCTAGTTCGGTATGTGTTCGTTTCGTTTTCTATTTGTTTTCATTCGGTTCATTTCAATTTTCGAGACGAAATTTTTTTTTAGAGGGGAAGAAGTTGTAAAACCTAAAAATCTCAACAAGTGTAAAATTACCAAAATACCCCTAATGCAAGAAAATTTCATAAAAGCTTAAATAAAATTCATTTAAAGGTTAGAAATTATAAAAATGCAACTTATGACAATTATGAAATTTTTGTAAGATTAAAATATCTTATATTATGTAAGAAAAAAAATAATTAATAATTATGTATAATTATTAAGCCGAAATTAAGTATATTAAATTAATTATACTTTACAAATTAAATAAAATAAATAAGGATAAATACAAAATAAATATTGCAAGTTTTATAATCTGATTATATCTCTTTTGGAAGCCCATAACTCGGCATAATACCCTATTATATTTATCTATGCATTTTTATATTGTTAAATCCAAAAACAAAAATCCCGAAACCCTAATAAAATCAAAAGAGGCGGCTCAAAATTTTTCCAAGGCAAGGAAGATTTTTCTAGGGTGTTTTGAAGGTCAAGGATTGTGGGAAAAATAGTGGGAAGATTGTTTAAAGCTTGGTTCGATTTTGGTTTATTGTTTTTGGGTTTCAATTAAGCAACCGGGTTCTATAATTCATAAAGTCATCAAGAATCATCAAAGGTATTTTTGTATCTCAATTTTCATCATATTAATTCGTTTTTAATGCAGATAAAAAATATCAATGCATTGTTCTAATGAATTATAAATTAAACATGTTCGAAACCCTAAGTTTTAGCTACTTAATGAAATCCGGCCCAAATAATATTTGTAAAATTGATTTTATATTTTTTCTAACAGGATGTGTTATATCATATAGACTCAGAAAAATTGTTGTAAAATTTAGGATGGAATACGAATAATTTATTGGGGATTTATCACATTGTTTGCCGATTTCGAATTAAAGAAAAAGGAAAAAATAAAATTAGGTGTAAGGGTTTTTGATAATTTTTCCAGGTACATTTAATTGCTAATGATTGGGTACAAATAGTGGTTGTGAATGAGAAAAATTTAATTAGGTTTTTAGTGATTATATTTGTTAGCCTATTGTGAAATTTAAAAGTAAAGACTTGTTTGTAATTTCTGAACTATGGGGTCAATTTAGAGCAAGTTATTATATTTTATTATATTCTGTATAAAAAAAGTTGGGGGGTATAAAATGACATATGATATAATTTGGATTTAAAAATGATAATATACTAGATATAAGTAATTAGAAATTAATTAATTAAAATAGAGGGACTGAAATTGTAAATTCTGAAAAGTGGAAGGTTTGGTCAGTATTTAATGTATAAAGTCTGAATTTGTCATAATTGAATCTATAAGGACTTGTTTTTGTATTAATAGGATAATTAAAGATATTTTTAAATAATTAATAAACATAAGGGCTTAAATATGTTAATTGTGTAAATTAAGGTTTGACCTTGTAAATACAAAAAATGGAAGTGTATAATCTGAATAAAATGTGAAACTTTGATATTTACACTTTTAACCTTGAAAATTTTTAATTTGTATATTAAACCCTAAAAATATGGAAAGTGGTCATATTAACCCAAAACTTGGTAAAGGTTAATATGTTAAGTCCCTAAACTATTCAAAATACTTAATAGAATCTCAAATGATGAATATTACTAATTTTGGAAACTTACTAAAAATGGAAAGTTACTAAAAATGGAAAGTTACTAAAAATGGAAAGTTACTAAAAATAGAAAGTTACTAAAAATAGAAAGTTACTAAAAATGGAAAGTTACTAAAAATAGGAAAGTTACTAAAAATTGGAAAGTTACTAAAAAAGAAAGTATAACTTAAATGAATTGTTGTAATATTGAATTCATCATTTCTTTTAAGGTTCGGTCAAGAGGGAGTGGATTTTAGAATTCCTGTGGTGTTTTCTTTGATTATTGCTGCTCGGAAAAAGGTACAGAATATTCTGACCGTTATCGTAGGTTTTCTCATGAATATTCCTCTCTATCTTTGAATTACTTAGTGATTTGCTACCTTTGCTCTGAGCCTTTTATCTAGGTTCTCTATAGATCGTTATTATGTTCTACTTGAACCCTGCTAGCTACCTTGATATTTGAACCTTTGGCATTGACCATTGCTAATGAATCCCTTTGAAATGAACTTTGATATGACTTTGCTTTGAACCTTCAGATTGAGACCACCGAGCCAATATTTGTTTCCTAGCCATGAAGGTAACATTGCCGTGTCATTGAATGCAACCTTTGGCATGACTCATGTGTGGGTTAGTGATTTCCTCACAGCCGACTCCACATGGTTGATATTAATGCGCATTATGAAGATTATTATTTTGTTTAAGGGGCGGTAAGGATGCATCCATAGATATGTTTTGTATTCCGATGGATTATGTCAAATGAAATTTGGATATTTGGTTACTGATGTTTAGGGGTGCAATCCACGTCTATTCACATTTGTAGCTCCTACTCCATGGTTACTATGATATGATTGTTTGGGGGCTTGGTAATTGACTTGATTTGATTTCTGATTCATCTTACTTAGCAACTATGAATTGACTCTGATTTGTCCTATCTTTATATTTGTATTCATTGATCATATTTTGTGATAATCCTTTGCGACTTTGTATCGTATCTCATTGATTTCCGTTATCTTTGCTTTCGATTATATATTCTGTTTCACTGGCTTTGTAAAGCTCAGCCGCACTTTCTTTTCCTGCAGCATGTATCTCAGCTAGGAGATGGGTTTGCTTTCAGGCTATTGAGTGCTGAGTGTGGACATACCCTAAGCGATTCTTAGTTTTTGATAAATGAATTGGTTTTTGTGTTTCAAGACATTTGGGGGTTATTTCGTTTGGATATGTCTATCTTTGAGAACTTAGTACCTTAAGTCCTGTGACTTATTTTTCTTTGTGTTTATTTAAGTACTTTCGTTCTGTTTATTGCTTGTGTTGTGATTAGTATGCCTTTTGATGTCACACCATATTTGTAATACATCTACCAAATAAGCCTTAGAAACTATTCTTTCATTTGCTATTTGCTTTGTCCTTAAAATGATGGGTAATATATCGAAACATAACATAAGAGGTAATTTTTACCCAAATTTAAATTTTTTTATGACACATACCGACGAAAACCGAGTATTAATAGCGTCTCATGGATAGGAATTTATATGACTAGCACAATAACCCTCAGAATTCCACCCCAAAATGTGAGGTTCACCCTTAGATCTTTAGGAATTCGGGTACCCATCGTTGGTAACCCAAGATGATTTTAGCTTTACCCGGTTCGAGTTAAGGTTGAGCTGCAGGCGTGCATGTCTATTCTGTCATTACGGTAAATGTATGCATTGCCTTGTCGCCTTTTCCGGAATGTCTGGTGTTAGTAAAATCATATGAGTGTACCGGTAGCATATTAAATTCTAGAACTTGTTATTGTGATGCATTCCGAGACTGCATAGTAAGTATTAGGATTTGCTTGATAAAAGGCATTAGGATTAACCCATGTTTTAAACTAGTAATTGTTATGATGGTCACACCGATCATATAACTATCCCACACCCTTGCCATGCACTCACCTTTAGTGCAGGATACCCCTAGTATAACCCTCCAAGCCTATCCTTTTTCACGGTTCTCGTAATTTTCTGGTGGGTTCTAGATTATTAATGAAGAGCATTATCACCTTTAAACCAATCATTACACCCAAAAAGCCTTAGCCTACCTTATATGTACTCACCTTTAGTACATTATTGTGATAACCTAAGTTAATTATTTGAGTACACGGTTTCTAAGTCCTTATCCTTGTAAATACAGTTTTGGGACGATTGGGATTCATGGTAGTATTTATTTCGCAGAAGAATGGGGAAGAAAAGTTAAGTTAATACCCCCATATGTTTGTCAAATGATCTCCATGTTATTTTGATCCACCTCAAAACGGGTCATTAGTTAGATTGTATCGAGCATGTAAAAGCTTAAGTGTAGGGGTACGTGTTATAAACCCCCATGATGTATTATGTTATTCAAAAAAAGAGAAGAAAAAAAGAAAGAGATTGATGCAGAGATGTGTAGAGTCTGTATATCTTCGTCCGAGTCTTGGCTTAGCAACCAACCCAGCGTGTATTCGTGTAAATAATTAGCTAACCCTTCCTCCCAAAATTTACCCAAAGTCGCCACCCAAATGTATCCCATCCGTTTCTGTTTCCATTATATGTTATCTTACACCTACACCCCACAACCCTTTATAAAGACCTCTTAGATAGTAATGAATAATACTTGCACCTAGCGGTGGAGGTTTGATCCTTTACCAAGCCTATGATAATTTATAAGCTATGACTGGTAATGAGTGTGATTTTTTGTTTCCCCCATATGTTATAATTCATTATACACCCGAGTGAAAGAGAGAATCCTAAACACTTATGTGAGGTGCTAGTATATACTTTCCGTGCTTTTAATTACGAGGTCTAGAAGGTTGTGTTGTAGAATATTTTTAAAGAGTAGGTAAAATGACCCCTCATATTGTTATTGCCTAGATAGAGAAGCCTATTTGCTTGAGGACAAGCAAATCCTAAGTGTAGGGGTATTTGATGAGGTGTCATTTTATACACTTTTTCGGGGTCGTTTTACCCCCAAAATCATGTGTTTATGCCCAAAATAGGTACTTAATCGTTCCTTTTCAGGTATTTCTTATTTGGAAGACATTTGGATGAATTACACATGATTTGGGCTCATTTAAAGAAGAAATGGACGAGATTACGAACCAACATCAAGACTCTTGAAGATTTGTACTCACAGAGCCTGGAGACGACGTCACAAGCTATACACGACGCCGTCACAACTCATCAAGTGACGGCGTCTCAATTTTCATGACGGCGTCAGCCCGCACCGACTCAAATGCATATCTAGAAGATTCATCTTACGACGATGTCATGATTAAAACGCGACACCGTTGTGTAGTTTTTCCAATATATACAAACCCGAATTTAGGGTTTTGAGTGTGTAACTTTAGAATAAAAAGAGGGTGCGAACCCTAGTTCGTTTAGCAGCT
>BQNB010021389.1:0-38023 GCA_026074375.1 Tanacetum coccineum | reverse complement strand
TGGAAACAAGATCGTCCCAAGTGAGAATAGAATGAGAAGGTTCTTTGTCGAGCCAAATCCGGGAGGAAAGAAATGCTTAATCGATGTCTTGGGCACATCTTTGTACTTCAACATAGAAGTAATCTTGTTAAAATATCAAATATGAGCATGAGGATCTTCTTTCTAAAAATAGAAGAATTGTTTTGAGGTTACAAGATTGTTTAGACTATGCTTGAGCTCGAAATGCTCAACGGGAATGGGTAGTACTACGATTGCCTCTGCATAACCCCCGGTGGGTGCACGGAGTAATTCCACCATAGTATGTTGATCGGCCATCGTAACTACGAGAGCTTCTTCAAGAGCGAATGGTTCGACTCTTTGTTTTGAACGTCTACGATTACAAAGTTTCGGATTCGTAGAAGTAGGATTCGTAGAAGGTTTACCAATGAATTTTGAAGAAGAGCGAGTTTGCATACACTAAAAACAAAATAAGAGAAAGAAAAATATTTTTGTAACCGATAATCGAACAAGTGTAAGGTAGCTCTTTAGAAAACGCACAAAGAAGCGGAGGAGCGGGAAAGCGCGAAGCGTTTTAAAAATCTTCTCCTTTCGGGTTGAATTTCGTAGGATCAACCCTCCTTAAACCTCTCTTAAAGTTTGTAATCTAAAGGTGAGCCAATTTCACAAGTGACACAACAGTTGTTTTTGTTGTTTTTCAATTTTTTGGTTTTTGAAATACTTTAGGAAAAGTATTTTTGATTTTCTAATAAATCTACGAAAATAAATCAAGAAAAATAAAATATTTTTGTACTTTTTTAGGTTTTATGTAAAAGAAAATAAGAAAACGATAACTTCACGAGGAAGGGTCTTCAAAACACTAATCTTCAAGCTTCAACGCGATATTCGATACACACTTCCCCGGCAGCGGTGCCAAAAATTGATTGATCCTGATACGTATATAAGGATAATATCAATAATAGTATAGTAATAAATATTCCGTAAGGATTTAAGAAGATTACTTTTATCCAAAGTAAAATTCAAAACCTTCGGAGCGTATCCCGACGAAGCGTGAATTGAGAATCGGTTAAGTTTGTGATCGCGTGCTTTGAATGATTTCAAGGATTTTGGTTTTTGATTCTATTTCTACAACTAACATGCAAAAAAAATAAAGGCAAGCTAAAAATAAAAGCAATTAAGATTAAAGCACAAAAATGATAACGGGAATCTAAAAACGCGACTTAATATCTAAACTATTAAAATTTAACCTTAAAACTATTTTTTTATTTTTTTATAAATCCTAAATGATTAAAAATAATTTTAGAAAAAGAATTATATTTTTTTTTATTTTTATTTTATTTATTATGAATTAAAAACTATTTAAATCTAAATTAATTATTAAAAATAGACAACTAATTGTTAAAATTCTGGAAAAATTAGGAAAAATACTTTAAACTATTTAGAATCTAGGAAAATTAAAAACTAGAAAAGTTGCTAAACGAATAAGCAGTAAATAAGCTTAAAAAGTTGCTAAACTCCTTCCTTAAACTATACACAATAAAAGCTCATGTTACCATCGGTAGGCTAAACGCTTAATCCAATATAACAACCCTAATGATGGACTAATATCATCTATACTATATGTAAAGACTCTTTACCATCATTTTATATCTTCATTATATCTTTTATTTACTTTTTACTTTTATGTTAAACACTTACAACTTTCTGCTCAAATGCAGAATTTTTACCCAACTTGTACGACCCAAAACCCATCCCAAAACGTATCCATAATTCCTACAAAAATTCACACATGACCCCACATGTGTATATTAAGTTCCCTCAAAAGACCATGCATCCATTCAATGCATAAGTATACATTTGAAAATCAAACTTACAAAATGGTCACTTTCGGATCTGATTGCACACTAAAAAGTTTCGACTTCAAAACCCAACTTAAAATTAATTTTAGCCTTAGCCCTTTTAGGGTTTCTTAATAGACATATGAAAGTTACTTTCTGTAAAAGGGCTTAATTTAAAACACTTCTTAAGTAGGGTTTTCACCTCACTTAAGTTGACTCAAAATTCGTCTGAAAACACAGTTTTGACAACGAATCTTGTAACCATTATTTAATTGACTTCCCGACCTCAAAAACTGTTGAGGCCGGATTTTTTGAAAAGAAGATTCAAAATGCTTCAGTTTAAAAAAAAGAATCATGTCATTTGCATTCTCCATCATGGAGAAAAACGTCCATGAACACAGCCAATAATTCTGCTCACCCTAAAATCAAGAATCAATGCAATCCTAACATGCAACATGCATGATTATAACTCTAATTAACCCTAATCATCATTGCATCATTAAATAATCATAATAATCCTTACTTTATCAAAACCCTAGATCCATCATATAAGATGTTACAAGAATGAAGGAATTAAACAAGACTAACGAGCTTACCTTGAATACTAGAACCTAATAACGATTCTTGAGGTTTTTCTTGGATCAACAATGGAACTCCTCCTTGTTCTTAGGGCTTAGTCGACTGAAAATAGGGGTAGGAGGCTGCATTGGGTCGTTCTTAGGGTGGGGAGGAAGTATTAGTGGATTAGGTCTCTTCTAATTTACCTAAATGGCATCCTAACCCCCCCTATAATGCCAATTTTATCAAATTTTCACCTTAAACCCCAATTTTTATACAAAACCGATCGGCCATATGTATAATTACATATATATTTTTGTATTTAATTATTAATTACATATTTACTTGCATTACCTTAAGTTTTTACAAAAACCTATGCTAGTTTGATTAAACCTTTTACATAAACGCAATAAACCGCACTTTCTAAAAATAACTTTTCATTTCCAAATTCACCTGCTATTTATGGAAAGTTTGATACAAACTTCCATATTTCAACCATATCATTCCTTCATAAAGCCACCCATATTCAATAAACGCTTAACCTTTAAAATCAAGTTTTGACGTAGCAATGCATGCAACACGTCTTTCATTTCCATTAGCACCACACGTGAACAAATGGAATACTTAACTCCAGCTCATATGCACATAAAATAAGATAATCATTTACCTTTAAAATGATATCATGCACATATATAAACCACTTAACAACCAAAAAGATCACATAGCACACAAGAATCACACAAACTGAGAAATAAGTTAAAATCTAAAGGTATAAACTAAACCGCTCAAACCACGGTTGTCACAGTATCCCCTCCTTATGGGAATCTCGTCCCGAGATTCAACTAGTCTGATCATCAACACGATCAACAAATAGCTGAGGATACTTAGACTTCATATACTCCTCACGTTCCCAAGTAAACTTTGGGCCACGTTTAGAGTTCCATCGAACCTTCACAATAGGTATTCTACTACGCTTTAAACTTGTAACATCACAATCCATAATCTCTACTGGTTCTTTGATAAAACATAAAGTCTTGTCGATTTTAATTTCATCCAACGATACATGCAAACTATCTTTGGCTAAACACTTTCTCAAATTCGACACACGGAATGTGTCATGCACATCAGCCAATTCCTCAGGCAACCTTAATAGATAAGCAACCGGGCCGATTCTCTCAAGAATCTCAAATGGTCCGACATACCTAGGCGATAACTTTTCTTTTTTTTCCCAAAACACATTACACCTCTCCATGGTGACACTTTTAACAACACCTTATCTCCAATCTCGTATTCAACCAACTTATGTCCACTGCTCGCATAACTCTTTTGACGATCTCTCACCGCTTGGAATATTTTTTTTTTCAATAAACACTACCTTATCAACATTTCCTGCACCAACTCAGGTCAAAATCAACTACCTTTACCAATCTGAGCTCATAGAACGGACGACCTACACTTCCTTCCATATAGTGCTTCAAAATGGAGCACATTAAATACCTATATTAAAATTTTGCAAACAATAACCAAAACAAGAACCATCCAACTACATGAGTCCCCCTCCACCTTGTACCCTCGAGGAAACCCCTCAAAATCCTTAAGTTGTGTAGCAACTTCATTCATATCTTAATCTCGCAACTCATCAAACAAGAACTGTCTTGAAATTAAGATGTGAGTCATTACAAAACTCAACGCTTGATAAAAATTGCTTGAGGACAAACAATATTCTATCTCACGGATGTCGTATCCCGACAAGAGGCGAATTTGAAAACCGCGAAAGTAATTTGTTTGATGCTTGAATATAAATATTTTAGTTTTTGATTTTAGTTCTACTAATGCAAAATCAAATAAAGATAAGCTAAATTAAAAATTAAAGCAGTTAAGAAATTTAAACTAAAAACGATAACGAGAAATTAAAACCGAGACTTAAAAAACTAAACTATCAAATTTCAACCCTAAAAATGAAAATTTAATTTTTTAAAGTCCTAAATGATTTAAAAAAAATTTAGAAAAAAAGAAATATATTTTTTTGACTTTTATTTTATTTTTTATGAATTAAAAACAGTTTTAATCAAAATAAAATATTAAAAGTAGTAAACTAATTATTAAAATTCTAGAAAAATTATGAAAAGTACTTTGAACTATGTAGAATCAAAGAAAAATAAAAACTTGAAGATGTGCTGAACGAATAAGCAGATATAAAGCAAATAAGCCTAAAAAGCTAAAACTGAAAAACTCCCTATATTAATTAGATCATGCAAAGTAATAAACGAAAAAGACCCAAGGGCAGTTGGTTAAGGAGTGTTGTGTTGAGGCTTTGAGAAGGCAAGGTTGCATGTTCGAGTCATGGCCCTTGCTTTTTACAAAAACTTTTTTATTTTATTTTTCTTTTAAGCACACTTGATAAAAAGATGACAATAAGCAACTTTTGCAAAACCACTTTTTCTAAGACTTACAAATAAGCAAGAAATGAGCTTTTGAAACCAGCAGTACTAACTTTTAGAGTTAATACTACTACTCATGAATTAAAACTGCTAGACCTTTTTTTAAAAGCTAAATAAGCTAAAAGAAACCTAAATAAGCTAAAAACAGATGAAATACTAGACTCAATAAGTTCTTAGGACAAAACATAAGTAAACAAAATAAGCTAAAAGCACTTAAGGGCAATAAGACAGTTTGCACTAAATGACTTTAAAGCTAAAATTGTTTTGGCTTATTGGACTCATTAAGCAAAAGAAAAGCAAATAAGCTGAAAACTATTAACTACCAAGACCTAATAAGCTAATGTGAACAGGAATCAACTGACAAAATGAGCTTAAAAGCTCTTAAAAGCTACAAGATATGCTGACTTAAACAGGACAAATTTAAAGGAGAATGGCTAACTTTGAGCTGATTTCTAGGTCAAATAAGCACTTGAAATAAGTTTAGAACTAAAAACAAATGGATTTTAGCATTCAAAGAACTCATAAAAACAAGAATTAAGAAAATTAGATTAAAAATAAGCTAGGAAAAAGGACTTGAAATAGGATAGTTTAACTAAACTATTTTTTTTGGATTTTTAAAGTTTGAAAAGTGGCTATATGCAGCCTTAAAATTAAGCTAGTAAAAGCTAATTCAAAGACTCAAAAGCTAAAAACAGATCAAGCTTGATGTGCAAAGAGATTATATTCTCAAAATCAGACCTTAAAACAAAGTTATTCTAATCAAATTTGCTGATAAAAACTGACTTTTTAAAACTTTAAAAATCTACTTGAAAACTATGACAGATTATGACTTAGACCTACAAGACAATTGCACACTCATTCTAACTCATTTCTACTGCATTATGACTCAAAACAAGCATAAAAACAACACCTAAAAGCTACTAATCAAGATCTAAGTCAATCAAGCTTAATATTTCACAAAGTTGCCACAGATTCAAACCTTGGTTACAATAAACCTTAAACTAGATATTAAGACTTTAAAAACTTAAGGAAACTAATTAATAGACCAAGCTTTAGCTGATTAAAGCTGATTCAAAAGCCAAAATGGCTTAAGCAGCACTAACAAGAGTTAGTGCTGCTTGAGCCAAACACCCCCTTAATTTTTGGTTTTGCATTTTTATACTATAAAAGAGTGAAATAAGCTAAAACAGATATTGAACTAAGCAAATAAATGACAAATAAGCACAATCCAACAGATAATAAGCAATGATAAGCAGATCTATAAGCTAAACATTAATAAGCTAATTTTTTGGATTTTTTTAACAGTTTGATATGAAAACAATTTGAAACTTAAAAACAGATTATCTAAGGTTCTAAACTAATGATATTAAGCAATTATAAGAGAGATTCAGCAAAAATAAGCACAATTAAACAATTATTAAGCAGAAAATAAGCTAATGTATAAATAAGCAATAAAGAAGAGAAAAGGAGAAGTACCTTGATCCCAGCTAAACAGGGATCAATTTAGCTTATACAAGCTTAGATCTACAAGCTCCAGCTTGTTAGAAACAAGCTGGTGAGGTCTATAAGCCCTTCCATAATTGGCTTATCATCCATATCAAAAGCTGAGGTAATTTAGGGGAGGATTTAAGTGAAAATCTAAGCTCAGTTAAGCTTTTAAAGGCTTAACTGAGTATAAGCAAGCTTTTGTAGTAATGAGGAGCTTATGAAAGCTTATTGGATTAACTTGAACAATTTTAAACCATAATTGCATAAGAAAAACTTGAATTAAACTCGAATTTAAATCAAACAAAATTTTATTAATATTCAAAAGGTTACAATACTTGGAAAAGTAAATTACATGAATTTAAACCTATAAGCTACTTGAAAAGCTACTGAATACTACTCCCTCCGTCCCAAAATTATTGTCCCCTTTTGAATTTTCAAGTCTTACTT
Organism: Tanacetum coccineum; assembly: GCA_026074375.1. Taxonomy (NCBI): domain Eukaryota; kingdom Viridiplantae; phylum Streptophyta; class Magnoliopsida; order Asterales; family Asteraceae; genus Tanacetum; species Tanacetum coccineum. The sequence continues at coordinate 31,254 of BQNB010021389.1, read as the reverse complement.
TTTCAACTTTGACCTTAAATAATTTTGTTTATGTTATGTAATACTTAATGAAAAGTATATGAATTGATTGGTTTTTAAATATATTTTCATAGTTGTGATTTTCATCAAGTATTATATAACACAAACAAACATATTGTCGGTCAAAGTTAGAAGGAAAAGACTTAAAAAGTCAATAGGGGACAATAATTTTGGGACGGAGGGAGTACAAGCTTAAGCTAAAATCCTACATGTCTTGCTCTGTGTGTGAAAGCCTCCTTTTATAGGGGTGAGAGGAACCTTCTAGCCTTCAGGACGCTCCCATGATCTCTAATCCTGACCCTTCAATCAAACCGCCTCATAATCATCATCTTTTAAGCCGTTGGATTGCGTGCCACGTCCTAATAGCCAATGGTATTGCTGGGGATTGCCTGCGTGGCTAATTGGGGTGTCAGCGTTGTCAGGATTCCTTCTAGAAGTACATTAGAGCGTGTGATTTGGGGGATTTTACCCTGCGTGTGGTTCTTGTTTTGTGTAAGGGTAAAACGGGAGGGAAGAGTGAAAAAGATAAACAGTACATTTGACTTGTGAGTTAGACTTTTATATTGACCCGGGTTATATAGTTTTGATGTTGGGCTTGGATTGTTACTTGGGCCCAGGATAGGATATAGGATAAATGGACTTGGATTTGTGATATTTTAGGCTTAGGTTTTGTATAGTATCAATCTTGGGCTGACCCGGCCCAATAAAATGGGTCCGGGTTGGTCCGTAAAAGATGGGTACGCCTTCGGCTTCAGTTTTTCGCGCTCTTTCCATTCCCGTGCTCGGTTTTTTCTGTTTTTGTCCTTTTTTTGCAATATCCGTTACCTGCAAGACACAATTCACAATACAAACGAATACAATGCATTTTTCTGTATTTATTGGTCATTATTGGTCTTTTTAGCTCGTTTTGATAGGTAAAAGGTATGTGTACATTAAGCAATCCCAGGGCTGCAGTTGCTGTTCAGTTGTGAACGGGGAAAGGGGGATTGTGTTGGGTTTTTAAACTGTTTAATATGACCCACGTATTAATCGTGACGGCGTCACGGGGAATTTTTCACTTTGGATCCTTGTTGTTTTAGGAATTTTGAAATTGCAGCCCATGACTTCCTTTAAAGGAAAGATCGTGTGTCTTTCCTCCCGGGTCAAACACACGGTTGCTCTCTACGTGTGTAAACGAGCAGTGGGGAGAGGGATCACGTTTGATGGGGTCGTTAACCATGAAGGTGGTGTCGTTTTGAGTAGGCGGTTGAACGGTTAGTGAATTGCTCGGGTTGTGACGGGACAGATTAGCCCTCTCTCCAGGCTTAAACCCAAAGATATTCTTCCGAGGTTGAGATGGATTCGAGTGTATTAGCCGAACGTATCTTACGCATAGAAGGTTTGCAGGAGTAGGAAACGTCTTCTTCTCGAGGTTTTCTAAGAAGTCATGTTTAGCACTGTTCTCCAGGACCTTGGTGTCCGGATACTTTGTGATTTTCTCGATCTTCCTAGGTTTATTTTCGTTTTCCTTTATCCTTTCCTTTAGTCTTCTCGCGACTTCCGAAGAGAATTCCATGAATTCTTCTGCAATAACTTGCATGTAATCTTCGAGTTGTGTGATCCTTTCCTCTTGGTCGAAGATGAAGTTCATTACAATGTGCTCAAATTCTTCTTGACGTGATGGCTCAGAGGGTGGTCGATACATTTCGTTGGTTGTCAACCGGAATACGCTTTTGCTTTTTCCCATTAACGAGATTGCGTCCTTCATAAGTGTATCGACTTTACGCTCCATGATCCCAAGTAATTGCTCGATGTCGGGATTTTCGTAATTGAGGCTTACTTCATCTGGGATGAGGGCATCATTCCACCCTTCGTCCTCATATTAGGCCAACCTCTCGATAGCAGCCCAGGCTTCGTCTGGCCTTAGTTTTCTAAGTCTCCCGCCTGCTGCGTAGTCAATGCCCTTCTGAGTGGTGCCGTCGACATGATCGTAGAAAATTTGAATTTGAAGCCATAAGTCGAGACCATGATGAGGGACTTTTCAGAGTAAGTCCTTGAAACGAGTCCATGCTTCGGATAAAGATTCTCCATGATGTTGTTGGAACATCAAGATATCATTGCAGAGTTTTGCGGTCCTTCCTGGTGGAAAGAATTAAGCAAGGAATTGGGTAGTAAGATCCTCCTATGTGGTGATGGATCCTGTTGGAAGACATTCAAGCCAATTGCTAGCTTGATCGCGAAGGGAAAATTGATACGGTTCTTGATTTGACTTTGAAGATCTTTGAGGAAGTTTAGTATCAACAATCTTGATGCTGAATGATTGACTTTGAAAGCTTGAGTATGAGTATGTGGTAATGAATCCGACTTCGCTGGTACATGGTTGCAACACCGACGATTGAATCTGCATTTAAAAGGTTAGTGTTTAAACAAACAGAGTAAGGACGAAAGTGTCTTTGTCACTTCGTCGAATATGGTTGCAATAACCACGGTTCCCCGTTAATCAGTATAAATACTGCCTGTGATCAAATAGAATTCATATGAATCTTCTTGACAGGGTTTCGCAGCTGTACTATCCGTTCTCGTTACCGGAGCGTCTTAAAGCAGACAACACGGTAAGAGTGAATCAGATAGTTACTATCTTTCTGATTAAGTCGTCAATTCATTTTACTGGAACAAGTTTGATTCACATAGAATCGCACCATCGTTTCTTTCCAGTTGACACAAGTTTGATTCATATAGAATCGCGCAAGTCACCTACCAAGAGCTTGTTTGATGTTGGCTCAAGCAGGATTTCCATCTTCACGGTGAATACTTAAGTATCACTCGGATGTTCTGGCAAGATCTCAAGGATAATGCGTAGGACTCTTTGTTACAACTTGTGAACTTTATGGTGTTCAACAAGTGTATTTTGACATTGTGTCCTAATGAGATTTATAATTTGATCTCTCTTGGCTCTAGACTCGATTTGTGCACTTTGGTTTTAGTAATCGGAGGCTGGAGCAGACTGCCACCTATTCAATATCAACAATCTCGGAGTGAGATGTCAATAGATAACGTGTGTATCTCCGTGACAAATGAGACAAGTTTCTTTTGAGAGAAACTTGAATGGCTGGGAAGGGTTGTGCATTGCATCACTGGGTCCATGATGTCGTCTTCAATATCAGAATTCATCTATGTGAAAACCGATAGATTATGTATTGACCCAGTTTCCGCCTAAGGTGTATTGAGGGCTGCTTTGTTTTCACCCTTTATCCATACATTTCTTTTTCATTCTTCAACCCCTTCAATGCTTACCAAGACGTCATTACTAACACCTTGTTGTGATTGTTCCAGTGTTAGCTTAATCTTAGTCGGCATTTTTCCCTTATACTCATTCTTCTCCAATCATACCTAAGGACTGCTATTTCTAACTATGGAGTGTCCTTGGGTAGATCCCTCCGGTTCTGGTTGGATCATAGGACTTATTCCTAACCTAACCACCTTATGACTTCAGAATCGTCGTGAAATTAATAGGTTGTTGGGTATAGAGATCGAACCATAAAACCATTTTCTGACATTGTTATTTTGAAATACTCCCCCTACACATGTGCTCTGAGATTCGAAATTGTTTAGCACATGAAGGAAAGAGTTGCACTTAGAGTCTTAAAGATCACATTCTTCTATATCATATTTTAATCACATTTTCTCCCCTTATTTTAAATAATAAAACACTTAGTATTTGAAATACCAATTGATTAAAATTTGACATGAAAAATTCCATGGGGAGAAAAATTATACCACGATATTGCATGAATTCATTTTCCAGATAGCTCCCCTTCAACAGTATATGTGGGATACCAATATTTATTAAAACTTGACATTGGAATGAAAAATTGATATGACACCACAAAATGTTGAAGACGGAGTGAGATGCCTTAGTGAACAATGTATATTATTAATTGACATTATAATTTCCACATTTTAATTTCACAAAATGTGTTTGGATACATAAAATTGACATTTATGAGATGTACCCAACACATTAAAAGGCTTTGTTTTATAAAGCTCCCCCTCAGAAATTGATTCACATAAATTGACATTCTACGAACTACAATTCTTTTAAAACTTATTCGAGGAAGGGAGTGTTGAACACACAATTTTAACAAATACCACTTTTTATGGAAAAATACCACAAATTATATTGTAGACAATTTGACATTGAAAGTTCTTTTTGAAAAATTGTGTTCAACGATTTTAAAAACATGATAGAAGACTTTATTATTTATAGACGTAGCGCATGAAGCGTACACTTTCTCTATCACCTTTCGGGATCTGACGTTATGCACTGATTATACATAAGTCATTATGAGAAAATTTAGAAATGACATGTTTTGAAAGCATTTGAAACTCTTGTTCGAACTTCATTTACACACCCGTGTCGATGTTAATCAACATTTCTAGGTACGTAAATGTTATCGATTCCAAGAGACATGTCGAGAAGATTCTTTTTGGTATTTTTGAAATTTTCTGATTTTATATTTTGTTTTTCTAGATTTTATATTTTTCTATTTTCTTTTTGTTGGTTTTATATTTTTGTATTTTCTTTTTCAAAAATATTTATAAATCAAAATAAAGAGAAAAATAAAAATATTTACAAGTCAAAGTTTCCATCAGCAGTGACAGATGTAGCTAGAGTTGAAGTAGATGAAGTTGAATCTGGTTGTTGTTGACGTTTATCGGATGCATCAGCAGTAGTAACAGCGAAAGACTTTGAAACAACTTGATTTTCTCCATTGAAATATTCGTCGAACAAAGGATCGAATAGACTTTTCAACTCTATCATTGACGTCATGATTATCATATCAGCTGTAGAAACTTTTGTTGACATTGTGGTGCGACGCTTGAACCGTTTTGTTCAATCGTCGTTGCAATTTCATCATTTGTGAATCCACTATGACACTGGTTTTTGAGATATCAGCTTTTTCAGCAACCACACTTTGAGATTTTCCTTGTTGACATTACATAAGGTACCTGCACTTAATTCAAGACTTTGTTCCTTTTGAACATTGGTTGATTACCTGCACTTAAATCCAGAGTTTGTTTGCTTTCATGAATATTAGAGATATCTACATTTGAACCAAGTGTGGGTTCACTGTCATCCATGCTTGTACAAGAATCGAATAACTTTACTGTAGGAATCCACCTAAGACCAACATATTTGAAAATTCTACCCGTGGGTTTCCACCTAAGATCAGATCTAGGCGATGTTTTCTCATACACATCGGAAGTCTTATTGGGAGAAAACCTATGTCTTGTAAAGATCTGCCTACCAGGTTTCTGAGTATGACTCTTTTAAACTACGGGTTTGTTATTGTTTCTGGTCATATAGGATTGAATCTTAGCTCGTGAAGGTTTCTGAGTATGAATCTTTTGAACTACGGGTTTGTTACTATTTTTGGTCATATAGGATTGAATCTTAGGTCGTGAATTTACTTCCTTCAGGAGTTTTGTTATACAAGCATCATGATTTGCATTAAAGACACACTTATGTATTGTAGAACAAACAAATTGTTTAGAATCTGAGAAAGAACTAGGACTCTTAGAGTGATTTGCTTTGGGCACAGCCGTTATTGTTACGCAACTACTCTTAGATAGAGGCAAACTCCTAGGTGTTTGATTGTTGCTCCTAGGTTTTGGTTTGCTACCATCAGCAGTGCTTTGAAATCTAACAGAAGGCATCACGCTAGTTTTTGAGTTCCTATCTCTTTCTTGTGTCTTTTTACTAGCTTCATCTAGATAGTGATTATGAACCATGTCATTTGAACTAAATCTTGGCATGTTCTTAGAACTATTCCTAGATTCGCCAGATGCAATCATATGATCAGGTTTTGCAAAAACGGATTCTCTTCTCTTAGGAAAATAGTGTTGAGTTATTGGTCTTGTCAAATTGTCATTCACATCAACTTAAGAGGAAAACCGTGGTTTTGACATTTGAGGCCTTTCAGATTTAAACACATTCGGTTGTCTAACAAATGATTGGGTTCTGAGTGATTGTAAAACTGGTTTCCCCAAAACTAATGTTTTTGCAAACTTAGTATCTACACTATTTCCTTTTGACTTTCTTAATTCATTTTTCAAAGCAGCAATTGCAAAAATCTTTTCTTGAACCTGAGCTTTTAAATCAGCATTATTAGCAAGCAAAGAAGTTGTCTGATCTATAGTCTTAGATCTCGTAATTTTAATAGAATCATAAAAATCTTTGTAATGCTTTTTCAAATTCTCATTTTTTCTTACGTAATTTAGCCACACTATGTTCTAATTCGATGTTCATTGTTTCAAGTACATCAATTTCCTTTTTAATCTTGGCTTTATTACTTGTTTCATTCAAAATTTGACTATGTTGCCCCGATTTTAAAGCTTGATTTTGATATTTAAGTTCGAGAGCAATACAATGTGTATCCATTCTTGAAAAATCTTTTTGAAATTGGGCAACGGTCTTTTTTAGTAAATTATTTTCAGACTTGAGTGATTGTTTTGAGTAGTCAGTTGTTTGGTTATCAGTTGATGAATCAAGCATAGGACTTTTAACTTGACATTGTTCAGGATACTGGTCAACCCTACCTTCATTAATGATTTCAGGTTGCTTAGTATGCTGTAGTCCTATAGCAAAGATATTACATTCAGCAGTCACTTGTACCTCAGCCATTGGCTCTTCGTCATATATGGGTCTGATATTTGCATCATCAGCATCTCTATCATTCCCTAACCTGCTTATCACACCCCCAAATAGGGTCACGTCCGATTTAGTGTCCGAAGGCGTGACGTCATCGAATATCTCAAGTACAAAGCATAAAGAACGACCTCTAAGGGTACGTTTTAAAAATAAACACCGTTGCATAAATTCAAAATAATAATAAGTCTACATTGACCAAATTTAAAAGATTCAAAAGTTGAAATGCGGAAGCTTAAATAAGTTCAACAACAGTATTTAAGATAATCATAGATGAAATCTGGAAAATTGGTTCGGGCAATAAACTTCATATAGATCAAGCAACAACATCCAGGCTATGCACCTGAGAAAAACATGCTTTAAACGTCAACATAAAGTTGGTGAATTCATAGGTTTAGTTCAAACGTTGTTATAGTGGACCACAAGATATCAAAACGTTGTTATATGGTGGTATATTAATACCATCTATGAGTTAACCTTTCCCTCCTACCTAACGTTGCCCATGTTCTCCCTTGTGTAGATAATGCCGCTAAGTATGACGACCCAAAGTGCTGGCCGGCCTGCTACCGTATCACGAGGAGGGGGAACGGGTGGACGAGCTGGTAGAGGAGGTGGTAGGACTCACCCCCTCCCGAGGTCCGCCCCCCCCCCCCCCCAGCCCCACTAACCAGATAAACCTCCCCCCCCCTGGGCCTCCCCGCACACCAGCCGCCCGCTACCCCCATCCAACCCCCGCGACCTCCCCGCGATCCATCTGCCCACCACCCAAACATCAACCAATACCCAGGTCAAGCCATGGCCATAGGTGGTCACACAGGTATGCCGAGTGAAGAATGATGGTGTTGACGGAGTCCCTGACTTCTCCACTATCATTGCACAACATTTACAAAACTTACTTCCCACTATCTTAGCCCAGGTAGGTAGCCAAGGTAGCGATTAGGGGAATGGTAGGAATCAAAACGGTGATGCCGTAAATGACAACATCCAGGGTGATGTTAGGAATGTCATAGAGAACAACGACCGTAGAATGTTGCGTTTGTCGTAAGGGACTTCTACAAGAAGTTTTACAACTCCCTAGGCAGTGTACCTAACCGTTGTAGTGTAGTATAGGCAAGACTCGAGGGTTGTTATCGTTCTCTAGGAGAATAGGTTGGGAAGGCTTGATCACGGTCTAACAGAATTCTAAGGGGTGAGAGAAGATTCTTTTTGTGTTTTTATATTTTATGAAAGCAGTAAATCATATGTTTGAGAGATTGGTTGGTTTTAGCTATTAAACTAAATATAAACTACGCTACTGGTGATAACAATATAATAAAAGATTGTGTTTATTTAATCATGTATTACTCCCTAGATTGCTTCTCCTAGTGTTGTTGCTTTGTCACACTTGTGATGATCTATGTAATTATTTCCTAAGTCATGAACGAATTACACGAACCCGCCGTCTATTTAATATTCCGTTAAGGCAACGCACAAGTAAGGTAGTATGAAGACTATTACAAGGCCCCTAAGAGTATATTAAATGCATTTGAAATATATTAAGAGTGGATCAACCATATAAGGGGCAAGGTAGTATGAAGACTGTTACCCGATGGTATCCTTTCTACACAATCATGTTTTCCTAGACATATCAACAACGATACAGACAAAAGCTGGTTTTCTAAGACCTAACATGCATATTCATCACAAGAAGCAACACCACTAAGATCTACATCCTAGGTTTCATACAATCATAAATAAACACAATAGAAGGTTTAGCCAAGCATGTTAAAGATAAAGCAAGAACATATAAGAATCACACAACAAGACATATTGAATGATTAAGATAGTCTTACTTGATTAAAACATGAATTGAAGAGAGTACAATAGGGTTTTGAGGCCCTAAAATCGTCCCTAACAGCTGCTAAACGAACTAGGGTTCGCCCCTTTCTTTTACTCTAAAGTTACACACTTAAAACCCTAAAAACGGATTTGTATATATAGGAAAATTGTTGCGACGGCGTCGCTTTTTAATCGTGACGCCGTCGTGAAAGAGAATATTCTAGATAATGGGTTGGGTCGTGCATTCTGACGCCGTCTGGAGATCTTGTGATGCCGTCTTGAGATGGGTTGTGACGGCGTCACGTGTAATCTGTGATGCCGTCTCCAGCTTTTGAGTAGAAATTCTTGAGAGATGTTGGAGTAGGTTCGTAGTCTTGTCTGTTTCTTCTCCAAATGAGCCCAAGTCACGTGTATTTTCTCCAAGTGCCTTCCAAATGCTACGACTCTTACTTTTTCATCCACATGTCACCACCATGAAAGAACCACCAAATCATTTCCACTTCTAGCAACTGCGACCCCGAAAAGTGTATAAAATGACACCCGAATCGTCAAATACCCATACACTTGTAATTTGCTATGTTCCTCAAGCAAATAGGCTTTTCTACGCTAGACAATAGCAATAAGAGGGACATTATACCTACTCTTTAAAAGTAATTACATCACAACCTCCAGACCTTGTAATTAAAAAGCAGCGGAAAGTATTATTAGCAAACCCGCACATAAGTGATAGGGATCTCTCTTTCACTCGGGTGTAATAATAATTTTATAACATAAGGAGAAACCAGAAAATCACACTCATTCCTGTCCCATAGCATATAAATTACCATAGGCTTAGGTAAAAGGATCAAACTCTACCGTTAGGCGGAAAGCATTAATCACTATACTAAAGGTCTTTTTAAAGGGTGTTGTTAGGTGAAAGCTAACATATAAGGAAACGGAAACCGGATGGGATACATTTGGGTGGTCTTGTGTTAATATGGAGTGGAAAGGTGTCGCTAAAATTATTTACACGAATACACGACTGGTTGGTTGCTAAGGCCAATGACCTCAGACAAGAAATACAAAACACTACACAATTACATTAATCTCTTTCTATTCTTATATAATGATATACATAATATATAATAAATATATATAATATATATATAATATATAATATATATATATATATATATATATATATATATATATATATATATATATATATAATATATATATAAAATAAATAAACTATATATATATAAAATATAAATATAATAAGTATATGATATATATAAAAAAAGTAAAGAGATTAATGTAAAGGTTGTTTAGAGTTTGTATATCATACGTCTGAGTCTTGGCTAGCAACCACCCAGCGGTATTCGTGTAAATAATTATCTAACCTTTCACTCCAATTCACCCAAATGACACCCAAATGTAATCCCATCCGTTTTCCGTTGTCTCATTATATTTATCTTACACCTACACCCCACAACCCTTTAAAAAACCTTTAGATAGTAGATGAATAATGCTTTGCGCCTAATCGTATGAGGTTTGACCTTTACCAATTCCAATGGAAATTTATATGCTATGCAGGTAATGAGTGTTGTTTTTCTTTTTTCTCCTTATGTTATAGATTTGATTATTCCACGAGTGAAAAGAGAGAAACCAAACACTTCTTGTGAGGTGGCTAATAAATACATTCCGTGCTTTTAATTACAATGCTAGAAGGTTGTGTGTAAAATAACATTCTAAAAGTAGGTAAAATGACCCTCAAATTGCTATAGTCTAGGTAAAAAGCCTATTAGCTTGAGGACAAGCAAATACAAGTGTAGGGGAATTTGACGAGGTGTCATTTTGTAAACACTTTTTCGGGGTCGATTAACCCTTAAAATCATGCAGTTATGCCCCAAAACATATACTTAATCGTTCCTTTTTCAGTATTCAGCATTTGGAAGGCAATTGGAGGAAATACACGAGACTTGTGCTCATTTTGGGAGAAGAAACGGACTAGACACAGACCTACACCAACATCTCTCAGAATTCTACTATAGAGTTGTAGACGGCGTCACAGATTACAATGTACGCCGTCACAACCCATCTCAAGACGCGTCACAAGAACCTCAGACTGCACAAACTGTACGACCCAACCCATTAACTAGAATTTGCTATTCAATGACCGGCGCCCTCACAATAAAACGCGACGCCGTCACAACGATTTTCTTATATATACAAATTCGAAAGTAGGGTTTTAAGTGTGTAACTTTAGAGTAAAAGAAAGGGACGAACCCTAGTTCGTTTAGCAGCTGTTAGGGACATTTAAGGCCGTCAAAATCCTAATTTTGAACTTCCTTCAATTCATGTTTTAATCAAGTAAGACTATCTTAATCATTCAATATGTCTTGTTGTGTGATTATTATTTGTTCTTACTTTATCTTTAACATGCTTGGCTAAACCTTCTATGTTTTATTTTTTATTGTATGAAAACCTAGATGTAGATCTTAGTTGTGTTTCTTCTGTGAATTAAATAAGCATGTTTAGGTCTTAGAAAACCAGGTTTTTTTCTGTATCGTAGTTGATATGTCTAGAAAACAAATATGTAGAAATGATACCATCGGTAACATCTTCATACTACCTAGCCCCATATATTGTTAGATCCATCTCTTAAATATATCAAAATGCGGTTAATAAACTCTAGGGCCTTGTAAATAGTTCTTTCATACTACCTAACTTTGTGCGTTAGCTTAATGGAAATATTAAATAGACGTTGGGTTCGTGTAATTCGGTTCATGACTTAGGAAATAATTACATATATCATTTCATGTTTGACAAAACAACCACACAAGAAAAGCAATCTAGGGAGTAATACATGAAATAAATAAACATAACCTTTTATTATAAGTTCACCAGAAGCGTCTTTTTATATTTAGTTTTAGTACTAAAACCAACCAATCTCTCAAACATATGATTTACTGCTTTCATAAAATATAAAAACACAAAAAGAATCTTCCTCTTACCCCTTAGAAGAAATGTTTTTCCCTGTAGACCGTGATCAGAGCCTTCCCGAAACCTCTTCTCTAAGAGAACCATAACAACCCTCGAGTCTGCCTATACAAACTATACAACGTAGGTACACAGCCTAGAGTTGTAAAACTTCATGTAGAAGTCCCTTACGACAAATGCAACATGTCTATGTCGTTAGTTCTCTATGACGTTACCTAACATCACCCTGAGATGTTGTCATTATCATGTATCACCGTTTTGATTCCAACCATGTCCCCTGATCGCTTAGCCTTGGCTACCTACCTAGGCTAAGATAGTGGGAAAGTAAGTTTTTAAATGTTGTGCAAATGAGTAGGAGAAGTCCGTACTTTCCCGTCAACACCATCATTCACCTCAGTACCTGACCCCCTACGTGGCCAACTTGGACCCTCAAATCCACCATTACCCTTAACACCAGATCGACCTCTAGTCAATACCACCTCCTCTACCAGCTCATCCACCCATCCCCCTCCCGAGAAACTGTAGTAGGCCTGCCAGCACTTCGGGTACGTCATACAAGGCGTGAATTATCTACACGATGGATTAACATGGTTCAACGTTAGGAATGAGGGAAAGGTTAACTCCATAGGAAGTAATTAAACTACCCCCATCTAACAAATGATTTGATATCTTGAGGTCTACAAAAACAACGTTTGGAACAAGACCTATGAATACACCAACTTTATTTGACGTTAAAGCATGTTTTACTTCAGGTGCATATGCGTGTGAATATTGTTGCTTTGATCTATATGAAGTCTATTTGGCCCGGAACCAGTTTTCCAGATTTCATTTAATGATTATCTTAAAATACTTTGTTGAACTTATTTAAGCTTTCGCATTTTCAACTTTTGAATCTATTTTAAATTTGGTCAAAGTACTATTATTAATTTGACTTTAAGCAAGTGTGTTTGATTTAAAACGTAACCATAGAGGTCGTTCTTTATGCTGTTTTAAATGAGATATTCGATGACGTCACGCCTACGGACACTAAATTGGACGTGACCCTATTTGGGGGTGTGACAAGCAGGTCAGGGAATGATACAGATGATGATGATGCAAATATCAGACCCATATATGACGAAGAGCCATTGGCTGAGTGTACAACTTGACTGCTGGAATGTAAATATCATTGCTATGGACATTAGCATATCTAAACAACCTTAAAACATTAATGGAAGGTAGGGTTGACCAGTAACCTGAACAATGTCAAGTAAAAAGTATAATGCTTGATTCATCAACTGATAACCAGACAACTGACTACTCAAAACAATCCCTCAAGTCTGAAAACAATTTACTCAAAAACACCGTTGCCCAATTTCAAAAAGATTTTTCAAGAATGGATGCACATTGTATTGCTCTCAAACTTAAATATCAAAATCAAGCTTTAAAATCAGGGCAACATGGTTAAATTTTGAATGAAACAAGTAATAAAGCCAAGATTAAAAAGGAAATTGATGTACTTGAAACAATGAACATCGAATTAGAACATAGTGTGGCTAAATTACGTAAGAAAATTGAGACTTTGAAAAAGCATTACAAAGATTTGTATGATTCTATTAAAACTAGATCTAAGGACTATAGAATCCAACAACTTCTTTTGCTTGCTATTAAAGTGATCTAAAAGCTCAGGTCAGGAAAAGTTTTGTCAATTGCCTGCTTTGAAAATAGAATTAAGAAAGTACAAAAGGAATAGTGTAGATACTAAAGTTTGCAAAAACATCATTTTTTTTGTTTTGGTGAAACCGTTATACAATGCACTCAGAAACCAATCAGTTGTTAGACAACCGAAATGCGTTTAAATCTGAAAGACCTAAAATTTCAAAACCACGGTTTGCCTCCCAAGTTGATGTGTAAAAACAATATTGTCAAGACCAGTAACTCAACCACTATGTTCCTAAGATAAGAGAAACCGTTTTTAGCAAACCCAATCAAATGATTGCATCTAGCGAATCTAGGAATGGTTCTAAGAACATGCCAAGATTTTTGTTCAAATGACATGTATCATAATCACTTATCTAGAGAAGCTAGTAAAAAGACACAAGAAAGAGATAGGAAACGCAAAAACTAGTCGTGAAGCCTTCTGTTAGAATTTCAAAGCACTGCTAGATGGTAAACAACCAAAACCTAAGGTCGCAACAAAACAAACACCTAGGGAGTTTGCCTCATATCTAATAAGTAGTTGGCGTAACGATAAAAAAAATAACAGTTGTGCCCCAAGCAAATACACTCTAAGAGTCCTGGTTCTTTCATAGATTCTAAACAATTTGTTTGAACTACAATACATAAGTGTGTCTATTAATGCAATCATGATGCTGTATAACAAAACTCCTTGAATGAAGAAAATTTCACGACCTAAGAATCAATCTAAATGACCAAAAATAGTAACGAAACCCGGAGTACAAAGAATCATCTCAGTAAACCTTCACGATCAAAGATTCAATCTATATACCAAAACATAACAAACCCGTAGTTAAAAGAGTCTACTCAGAAAACCTGGTAGGCAGATCTTAAAGACATAGGTTTTTCCTCCCCATAAGACTCCGCTTGTAAAGAGAAAACATCGCCCTAGATCGTGATCTTAGGTGAAACCCACGGTAGAATTTTCAAATAAGTTGGACTTAGGTGGATCCTACAGTAAAGGTAAATTCGATTCAAGTCAAGCATGATACCAGTGAACCCACACTATGGTCAAATGTAGATATCTCTAATATATATGAAAGCAAAAAACTATGGATTTTAGTGGCAGTAACTCAACCAATGTTGCGGAAGGAAACAAAGTCTTGAATTAAGTACAGGTACCTTATGTAATGTCAACAAGGAGAATCTCAGAGTGTGGTTGCTGAAAAAGCTAATATCTCCAAACCAGATGACACAGTGGATTCACAAATGATGAAATTGCAACGACGTTTGAACAAAACGGTTCAAGCCTCGCACCACAATGTCAACAAAAGTTCATAGCTGATATGATAATCATGACGTCAATGATAGAGTTGAAAAGTCTATTCGATCCTTTGTTCGACGAATATTTCAATGGAGAAAATCAAGTTGTTTCAAAGTCTTTCGCTGTTACTACTGCTGATGCATCCGATAAACGTCAACAACAACCAGATTCAACTTCATCTACTTCAACTCTAGCAACAACTGTCACTGCTGATGGAAACTTTGACTTGTAAATATTTTTATTTTTCTCTTTATTTTGATTTATAAATATTTTTGAAAAAGAAAATACAAAAATATAAAACCAACAAAAAGAAAATAGAAAAATATAAAATCTAGAAAAACAAAATATAAAATCAGAAAATTTCAAAAATACCAAAAAGAATCTTCTCGACATGTCTCTTGGAATCGATAACATTTACGTACCTAGAAATGTTGATTAACATCGACACGGGCGTGTAAATGAAGTTCGAACAAGAGTTTTAAATGCTTTCAAAACATGTCATTTCTAAATTTTCTCATAATGACTTATGTACATTTCATTGCATAACTCAGACCCGAAAGTGATAGAGAAGTGTAACGGCATACAGATGCTCTTACTCTACAAATAAAGAGAAGGTCTTCTATCATGGTTTTTAAAAATCGTTGAATACAATTTTTTCAAGAAGACTTCAATTAAATTGACTACAATACAATTTGTGGTATTTTCCATAAAAATGTATTTTGTTAAAATTTGTGTACACAACACACCCATCATCGAATAAGTTTTTAAAGAAAAGTAGTTCGTAGAAAGTCCAATTAAGTGTAAACATTTCTGAGGGGATCTTATAAAACAAACCTTTTAATGTGTTGGGTACATCTCATAAATGTCAATTTTATGTATCCAAACACATTTTGTGAAATTAAAATGTAGAAATTATAATGTCAATTAATAATAAACATTGTTCACTAAGGCATCACACCCCGTCTTCAACATTTTGTGGTGTCATATCAATTTTTCATTCCAATGTCAAGTTTTAAATAAATATTGTATCCCACATATACTGTTGAAGGGGGAGCTATAATGGAAAATGAATTCAGCAAAATCGTGGTATAATTTTTTCCCCATGATTTTTCATGCCAAAATATTAATCAATTGGTATTTTCAAAATACTACGAGTTTTATTATTTTGCTTGCTAATAATGTTGATTTAAAAGCTCAGATTCAGGAGAAGGTTTTTGCAATTGCTGCTTTAAAAAATGAATTAAGAAAGTTAAAAGGAAATGGTGTAGATACTAAGTTTGCAAAAACATCAGTTTTGGGGAAACCAGGTTTACAATCAATCAGAAACCATTCAGTTGTCAGACAACTAAATGCGTTTAAATCTGAAAGGCCTCAAATGTCAAAACAACGATTTGCCTCCCAAGTTGATGTGAATAACAATTTGTCAAGACCAGTAACTTAACACTATTTGCCTACGAGAAGAGAATTCGTTTTTGCAAAACCTGATCATATGATTGCATATAGCGAATCTAGGGATAGTTCTAAGAACATGCCAAGATTTAGTTCAAATGACATGGTTCATAATCACTATCTAGATGAAGCTAGGAAAAAGACACAAAAAAGAGATAGGAACTCAAAAACTAATATGATACCTTCTGCTAGATTTCAAAGCACTGCTGATGGTAGCAAACCAAAACCTAGGAGCACTAATAACTCAACTAGGAGTTTGCTTGTATCTAAGATTAGTTACGTAACGATAACGGCTGTGCCTAAAGCAAATCATTCTAAGAGTTCTAGTTCTTTCTCAGATTCCAAACAATTTGTTTGTTCTACATGTCATAAGTGTATCTTTAATGCAAATCATGATGCTTGTGTAACAAAACTCCTGAAGGAAGTGAATTTACATGCTAAGATTCAATCCCAGAAGACCAAAAACAGTAATAGACCCGTAGATCAAAAGAGTCATACTCAAAAACTTGGTAGGCAGATCTTTACAAGACATAGGTTTTCTCCCAATAAGACTTTCGATGTGTATGAGAAAACATCACCTAGATCTGATCTTAGGTGGAAACTCTCGGGTAAAATTTTCAAATCTGTTGGTCTTAGGTGGATTCCTATAGGAAAGTTATTCGCTTCTTGTACAAGCAAGGTTGACAGTGAACCCCCACATGGTTCACATGTAGATATCCCTAATATCCATGAATGCAAACAAACTCTGGATGTAAGTGCAAGTACTCAATCAATGTTCAGAAGGAACAAAGTCTTGATTTAAGTGCAGGTACCTTATGTAATGTCAACAAGGAAAATCTCAGAGTATGGTTGCTGAAAAGGCTGATATCTTAGAAACCATTGTCAAAGTGGATTTACAGATGATGATACAGAAAAATGACGTCTGTTCACAACAGTTCAGGCCTCAATCCTCAATGTCATATGACGTCTGTTCACAACAGTTCAGGCCTCGATCCTCAATGTCAAACGACGTTTGAACAAAACGGTTCAAGCCTCGCACGTCTATTCGGTCCTTTGTTCGACGAATATTTCAATGGAGAAAATCAAGTTGTTTCAAAGTTTTCCGATGTTACTACTGCTGATGCATCGATAAGCTTCAAACAACAACCTGATTCAGCTTATCTAGCAAAGACGTCACTGTTGCGGAACTTCGGACTTGTATATATTTTGTTTTTCTCTTTATTTTTGATTTATAAATATTTTTTGAAAAAGAATATCTAATTATAAAAACCGACCAAAAGAAATAGAAAAATATTAAAATCTATTAAAAACAAATATAAATCAAAATTACCAAAAATACCAAAAAGAATCTTCTCGACATGTCTCTGAATCGATACATTTACGTACTAGGAAATGTTGATTAAATCGGACACAGGCGTGTAAATGAAGTTAAAACCAATATTTCAAAATGCTTTCAAAAACATGTCATTTCTAATTTTCTTTATGACTTATGTACACATCAGTGATAACTCGGACCGAATGTAATAGAGAAGTGTACGCTTCCAGTAAAAAAAACGGACGGCTTACTCTACAAATAGAAGTGAAGTCTTCTATCATGTGTTTTAAAAATCCGTTAAACATAATTTTTCAAAAAGAACTTTTCATGTCAAATTGTTCACAATATAATTTGTGATAACTTTCCATAATAAGTGGTATCTATTAAAATTATGTGTTCAACACTCCCTTACTTAAAATAAAGTTTAAAAAAAGTGTGGTACTTACAATGTCATTTTATGTGGATCAATTTTTGAGGGGGAGCTTTTAAAAACCAAAAGCCTTTTAATGTATTTTGGGTACATCTCATAAATGTTAATTTTATGTATCCAAAAATATTTCGTAAAATTAAAATGTGGAAATTATAATGTCAATTAATAATATACATTGTTCACTAAGGCATCTCACTCCGTCTTCAACATTGTGTGGTGTCATATCATTTTTTTCATTCCAATGTCAAGTTTTAATAAATATTGGTATCCCACATATACTGTTGAAGGGGAGCTATCAGAAAAATGTATTCATGCAATCATGTATCATGGTATAATTTTTCTCCTCATGGAATTTTTCATGTCAAATTTTAATCAATTGGTATTTCAAATACTAAAATAATCTATATTTAAAAAATAACGAGAGAAAAATGTGATTAAATATGATATAGACGAATGTGATTTTTAAGGACTCTAAGTGCAACATCTTTTCTTCATGTGCTAAAACAATTTTGATCTCGGAGCACATGTCTAGGGGGAGTATTTGGATATGGTTTTATGGTCGATTCTCTATTACCAACAAAACAATTAATATCCGACGTTCTGATGCTCAATTAGAGGCAGTAGGTGTTAAGGTTATCGAGTATTCATAGGTTGTATGATTCAACCACGAAACTAGAGGGATCTACTTAGGATAGGAATAAGTCCTATGATCCAACCAGAATCGGAGGGATCTACCCAAGGACACTCCATAGTTAGAAATAGCAGTCATTAGGTATGATTGGAGAAGAATGAGTATAAGGGAAAAATGCTGACTAAGATTAAGCTAACACTGGAACAATCACAACAAGGTGTTAGTAATGACGTCTTAGTAATCATTGAAGGGGTTGAAGAATGAAAAAGAAATGTATAGATAAAGGGTGAAAACAAAGCAGCCCTTATAACACCTTAGGCGGAAACTGGGTCAATACATAATCTATCGGTTTTCACATAGATGAATTCTGATATTAAAGACGACATCATTGACCCAGTGATGTAATGCACAACCCTTCCCAGCCATTCAAGTTTCTCTCAAAAGAAACTTGTCTCATTTTTCACGGAGATACACACGCTATCTATTGACATCTCACTTCGAGATTGTTGATATTGAATAGGTGGCAGTCTGCTCCAGCCTCCGATTACTAAAACCAAAGTGCACAAATCGAGTCTAGAGCCTAAGAGAGATCAAATTATAAATCTCATTAGGACACAATGTCAAATACACTTGTTGAACACCAAAAAGTTCACAAGTTGTAAAAAAGAGTCCTACGCATTATCCTTGAGATCTTGCCAGAACATCCGAGTGATACTTAAGTATTCACCGTGAAGATGGAAATCCTGCTTGAGCCAATATCAAACAAGCTCTTGGTAGGTGACTTGCGCGATTCTATGTGAATCAAACTTGTTCCAGTATATGAATTGACGACTTAATCAGAAAGATAGTAACTATCTGATTCACTCTTATCGTGTTGTCTGCTTTAAGACGCTCCGGTAACGAGAACGGATAGTACAGCTGCGAAACCCTGTCAAGAAGATTCATATGAATTCTATCTGATCACAGGCAGTATTTATACTGATTAACGGGGAACCGTGGTTATTGCAACCATATTCGACGAAGTGACAAAGACACTTTCGTCCTTATCTGTTGTTTATCACTAACCTTTTAAATGCAGATTCAATCGTCGGTGTTGCAACCATGTACCAGCGAAGTCGGCTTCATTACCACATACTCATACTCAAGCTTTCAAAGTCAATCATTCAGTATCGAGGTTGTTGATACTAAACTTTCTCAAAGATCTTCAAAGTCAAATCAAGAATCGTATTTTGGGGAGACTGTTAGCCTTATGATAATATAAGTCAAACAAGAATGCAACAAGTATGAGTATGTCGGTCAAGAGCACAAGTTGATCAAGAAAGTCAAATCAAGATGATTCAATTCAAGGAGATGATGCAAGATAAATATCTCAAGAACTCAAAGTCAAAAGATAAAGGCTCAAGATCAAGATGACAAAGCATGAATGAACAAAGCCATTACAAACAAGCAAAGACTAAGACAAGACCAAAAACAAGGCAAAGCATAAACGTCAAAAGTCATGTCATCAACGTTGGGGAGATCAAAGAAGACCTCAACATTGGGGGAGATTGTTAGCCTTAATTTTATTAAGTCAAACAAGAATGGTATCGGTCTTATAAAGTCAAATTAGGTCTTGTTAAGTAATCGGCTAGTCGGGTATTAACGGGCTTGGAATTTAAACTAATATTGTCCATATACCGGGCTTAAAGCCCAAGTTAAACCAAGCTCGGCCCACTAAGTAAGCCCATGTGCCAAGTAAATGGCTAAGGGTATAAAAGAAACCCTCTCCACACATGGAGAGGGTGTTGGTTGCATTTTGCTCTCATTTTGTAACTCACCATTCTCTCTTTAAATCTAATATTCTTCAAGTTTCCTTTCTCTCTCTATTCTTATTATGTCGGCTTATACAGCTTATTGGGTTTGCTTATTGTGTTGTGATATGGATTAGTTTATGGGATAACAAAAGGATAAAAGAAAATGAAAATAAACCTAGGAAGATCAAGAAAATCACAAAGTATCCGGACACCAAGGTCCTGGAGAACAGTGTTAAACATGACTTCTTATAAAACCTCAAAAAGAAGACGTTTCCTACTCCTACATACCTTCTATGCGTAAGATACGTTCGGCTAATACACTCGAATCCATCTCAACCTCGGAAGAATATCTTTGGGTTTAAGCCTGGAGAGAGGGCTAATCTATCCCGTCACAACCCGAGCAATTTACTAACCGTTCAACCACCTACTCAAAACGACACCACCTTCATGGTTAAAGACCTCATCAAACGTGATCCCTCTCCCCACCGCTCTTTTACACACGTAGATAGCAACCGTGTGTTTGACCCGAGAGGAAAGACACACGATCTTTCCTTTAAGGGAAGTCATGGGCTGCAATTTTGAATTTCCTAAAACAACAAGGATCCAAAGTAAAAAAATCCCCGTGATGCCGACACGATTAATACGCGACGCCGTCACGAAAATCTAGATCTAAAAACTCATAAAACCCATCACACTCCCCCTTTCCCCTTTTCACAACCACAAGCAACCTGCAGCCACTCTCGTCAATCCCAGACTCGATTCCCGCTATCCAACGATCGTTCATCCTAAATCGGTAAGTAAATCATTCCTCGTACTCTCACGGTTTCATTTAATCGATTTCAAATCTATTCTATTGATTGATACCCCTAGTCTAATCCGTACCCAATTGATTGAAGTAAAGAACAATTAGACACCAATCCAAGTCGTTTGTTACCACCTTAAGTATTGAATCATCCAAAATCAACACTTTTGTGAAAACAACTCGAACTTAGAATTGACAACTCCAATTTTTCGAACCTTCAAAGTGGGTCTGATGTTAAGGGGGTGTTTGGGAACATGTTTATTGGAAAATAGCTTAGTTTTCCCTCGCAAAACATTTTTTTGAATCAGACCCTCTGTGATGGCGTCACATGTTATTCGTGACACCGTCGCCACCATCTGAACAAACACTCAGCTTAATTCTTGCTCTCTAACTCCTCTTGTTTCTTGTTTTAACTTTTATATAGGCAATGAGCAAAAGAGCTAGGAGCACTAGGGGGCAAGCCTCCTTATCTCGCGAAGAAACAATGGAAGAAAAGGTTCGCAAGTTTGGATTGTTCGATAATGAAAACTATCAAATGAACTATAACAACCTCGTTGGGCGCTCTATTCACTCTGGGGATGTTGTTGATTGGGAGTTTCTCTCTAACAAAGGTCTTGCTCAACCATTATTTGACTTCGCCAACACAGATACCTTCTATGGACCACAATGGGTTAACCTTTTTCAAATCAACAAGCCCATCTTCCGCAAGCTTGTCCGCGAATTCTTTGCTTCATTTGAGTTTGACGCCTCCCCTTGTAGGTATGATCCACTACACAAAGGTGTCACATTTAGGTGGGGATGAATAAAAAGGGAGATTTCCCTCCTTGAGTTAGGATGGAGAGTTTGTTTGTACTCTGAGAGGGAATCTAGGGATGTTGCAACACTTAGCGGTTTGAGAGGGGCAGAAATAGTCAACTCTACTCACTTGACTCATTTGTTTTGGCCTAGTATTGGTGACGATAGGTTTAATGTGGAAAAATTAAAAGCGAAATGTATTAGGAACCCAAGGATCAAGCTTGCTCATCGGTACATCACGATGACCATCACGGGTAGGAAGGAAACCACCAATCGTGTCACCGAGATTGACTTATTCTATCTGTATTGCATCTTTAGGGAAGGGGTTATTTGCAAGATCCCCTATTGGCTCGCCAACTACCTAAAGAGCGTAAAGGATAAAAGTGTGATTTTTGAGGGGATGTTTGTGACAAGGATAGCTCGGTCCTTTGGTGTGCTCACCAATGAAATGGTAAGTGTGTTGAGCCGTGAGCCCTATCTACATAAAACATCATTGGTTAATATGTGAGTCATCATGGAACTCTACGCGGGTGAGTGTTGTTGGCCAGCTACCAGAGAGGTTGTGGAGGAAGGTGAAGGTGATGATGAGGAAGGCGATAAAGAAGGGGGAAACAAAGGAGTTGGGGGCTCCACGGACATCTACCGCAACATGAGCCAAGGAGATTGGCAAGTCCGCCAAGCGCGTTGGATGGATTAGAAAGATGAACATTAAGGAAGGATTGAATCTTGGATGGGACAGCAGGATGAACGAGCTCAATGGATGTATAATCACACTGTTCACCAATTCTAATACCTATCCACTCGTGACAACCTAAACCCCCACCTACAGATTGATCCGTTCCCAGGGTATGAGGCCGATTACCCACCTTATGGCTATCATGGGCACATGCCTCCCAGCTACACATACCACCCCGACCCTTCGCATGATGGCTCTTCTTGATCACTCTTGTTTCATTCCATTGTTATTTTCATCCCTTGTCATTTGAACAATTATGGTTTGTAATAGTTTTTAGGATTTGAATACTTTAACTCTTGTTCCAAATATTTGTTTAAGTTTATTATGGATTAGCTTAATTAGTATGTCATGTGTTTTATTCTTTTCATTTTATTCTATCATGTTCGAACTCTATCTTATAATCATGCTTTGTATTGTTTTTAACCTCGTCTTAATTTCAATCAAAGGTATTTTTTAAATAATAAGTGTAGGGGAATCTATCCGGTTTTTGAACCAAGTTCAAGCATGTTAAATAAATTTGTTTGGATTAATTCGCGTCAGTGTCGAGTCATATGAGTAAATTATCAAATCTCAGGTTTTATGCAGCTATTTGTGCAGGAATTAACTTATGGAATCAAGTGCAGAAAATTTTTCATCAAAAACAAAATTTTTGTTTTCACAGAACGTGGAGACGGCGTCACGATTTACACGCGACGTCGTCACCACGACACTTGTGACGGGGTTAGGATTTGCCGGACGGCGTCAAATGCCTAGGTCCAGAAAACTTAAAGTTTTTAATTATTTTTTAGAATAAAACTTGCATAACATTTAAAATATGTAATCTTCTGTTATAAACCTGCAAAACCAATAAGTTTGACAATTCTCTCATCCTATCTTTACTGCTTTATCGAGTCAAACCCTAAATTCATATTGTATATTTGTATATCGCACATTTTATGCTTGGTGTAGTTGTCTTTGTCTTTGATTACAGGTTATATTTGATGAGAAGAAGCTTGGAAGTTCTTAGGAAGTTTCATTGACAATTCTTGGATGACGATTTAACCAGTTATCGCATGTTTCTTCTCCATTAATGAGCAAACCAGGAGAGTACTAGTTTCTTTTCCTTGTTTTCTTTTCCCTTTATTCGTTTTTACTAGTACTTCTATAGAACATTGTTGACAATGTTCAACTTAAGTGTAGGGGATAAATAAGCCTTAGAAACTATTCTTTCATTTGTCATTTGCTTTGTTCCTTAAAATGATGAGTAATATATTGAAACATAGCTTAAGAGGTGATTTTGACCCAAATTTAAATTTTTTTATGACACATACCGATGAAGACCAAGTATTAAGAGCGTCTCATAGGAATTTATATTACTAGCAAAAATACCCTCAAATTCCACCCCTTAAAATGTGAGGTTCTCCCTTAGATGTCATACCTTTAGCTTGTTCGAGTTAAGGAGTAAGCAATCATGTGTGTCTATTCCGTCGTTACGGATGTGTATGCCTGGTTTTGTCACCTTTTTTGGAACATTGGTATTGGTTACTTTAGGATTATGAGAGTGTACCGGTAGTATATTAAATTCTAGAACTTATTTTTGTGATGCATCCCGAGACCGCATAGTAAGTGTTAGGATTTGCTTGATAAGAGGCATTAGGATTAACCCATGTTTTAAACCTGTAATTGTTATGATGGTCACACCGATCATATAACTATCCCACACCCTTTCCATGCACTCACCTTTAGTGTAGGATACCCCTAGTACAACCCTCCGAGCCTATCCTTTTTCATGGTTCTCGTAATTTTCTGGTTAAGTCGGACTATTAATGAAGAGCATTGTCACCCTTAAACCAATCGTTACACCCAAATAGCCTTAGCCCACCTTGTATGTACTCATTTTTAGTACATTATTGTTTTAACTCAAGTTAATTATTTGAGTACACGGTTGCTAAGTCCTTATCCTTGTAAATATTGTTTTGGGACGATTGGGATTCATGGTAGTATTTATTTCGCGGAAGAATGGGGAAGAAAAGTTAAGTCAATACCCCTATATATTTGTTAGATGATCTCCATGTTATTTTGATCCACCTCAAATCGGGTCATTAGTTAGATTGTAAATATCGAGCATGTAAAAGCTCAAGTGTAGGGGTACGTGTTATAAACCCCAAGTTATGATGTATTATGTTATTCAATATATATATATATATATATATATATATATATATTCTAGTTAAAGTAGTGTAGCTCCTTAAAATTGTTAAAGTGAAAAGTATTTTGGACCTTTGGATCTACTACTTTTAATAAGATCACATCAAGCTCCTTTAAATGAAAATCAGAAATATTATTAATTACATTCTATATTAATAAGGGTATATTGGGTAATCTTTCTATTTCATCAAATGTATGTTTACAAAATAAACTTCTCCTAAATGTAACTCCTCCTCCATAAATTGTCCTTTTAACCTAATCTTTATTATTAATTATTTTTTGACTATATATTATATATAACACCATTCATCCACTATATATCATCTAAAACAATCAATTAGTGTTTCCAATGGTTTCCATGGGTGTACGAGTTCGTAGAGTACGATTCAAGTGATGTACGATCGATGTAGTAGGAGTTCTGTACGATTCGGTGGTGTATGAGGGGCTGATGTACGAGTTTGTGGTGTAACGAGTTCGTAGTATACTAGTCGTGTGAACAGTTCTGTGATTACGAGTTCGTGGTGATAGCGAGTTTGTGGTGTACGAGTCGGTGATCGTACGAGTCGTAGTTACGATTCGTGTGAAGCAAAGCACGATTTCAACCATGTGAAACGAGTTCATAGTGTACGAGTGGGTGGTGTACAAGTAGGAGGTGTAACGAGTCGTATACTCTGTATCACATGTTTGTATTTTGCTTTTTTTAATGTTTGTGTGAATTTAATTGGGTATCCATTATTAATGTTTACCATGAGATAGGTTTTTGATAAATTAAAACATAAAAGAAAACATAAATTAACAAGAAAAAAAAGCATTAAAGTAGGTGGACCAAATTAAGGTTAAGGTTAATTCTCCAAAGTACCCGTTAAAATGTATTTAATTAATAACCTTGGTTACCTTGTCCTCTTTCATCCATTAATAATCTCTTTAATTAAATCAATAATCCAAAGGTTTAGATCACTTCTCATTTTAACAATTTTAAGCTACTACACTACAATAACCTTCCCCTATATATATATATATATATATATATAAATATATATATATATATATATATATATATATATATATATATATATATATATATATATATATATATATAAGAAAAAGAAAGAGATTGATGTAGAGTTGTGTAGAGTTTGTATATCTTCGTCTGAGTCTTGGCTTAGCAACCAAACCAGCGTGTATTCGTGTAAATAATTAGCTAACCCTTCCACTCCAAATTCACCCAAAGCCACCCAAATGTATCCCATCCGTTTCCGTTTCCATTATATGTTATCTTACACCTACACCCCACAACCCTTTAAAAAGACCTCTTAGATAGTAGTGAATAATGCTTGCGCCTAGCGGTGGAGGTTTGATCCTTTACCAAGCCTATGGTAATTTATATGCTATGACAGATAATGAGTGTTGATTTTCTGTTTTCTCCTTATGTTATAATTTATTATACACCCGAGTGAAAGAGAGATCCAAACACAATGTGATAGTGCTAATATATACTTTCGTCTTTATTACAAGGTCTAGAAGGTTGTGTTGTAAAATACTTTTAAAGAGTAGGTAAAATGACCCTCATATTGCTATTGTCTAGGTAGAAAAGCCTATTTGCTTGAGGACAAGCAAATCCCAAGTGTAGGGGTATTTGATGAGGTGTCATTTTATACACTTTTTCGGGGTCGTTTAACCCCCTAAATCGTGCATTTATGCCCAAAATAGGTACTTAATCGTTCCTTTTTAGGTATTCAGCATTTGGAAGGCATTTGGAGGAAATACACGTGACTTGTGCTCATTTGGAGAAGAAACGGACAAGACTACGGACCTACACTAACATCTTTCAAGAATTTCTACTTAGAAGCTGGAGACGGCGTCACAGATTACATGTGACGCCGTCACAACCTATCTCAAGACGGCGTCACAAGATCTCCAGACGGTGTCAGAATGTACGACCCAGCCCATTATCTAGAATATGCTATTCATGACGGCGGCGCCACGATTAAAATGCGACGCTGTCATAGTGATTTTCCTATATATACAAATTCGTTTTTAGGGTTTTAAGTGTGTAACTTTAGAGTAAAAGAATAGGGCAAACCCTAGTTCGTTTAGCAGCTGTTAGGGATGATTTTAAGGCCTCAAAACCCTATTGTACTTCCTTCAATTCATGTTTTAATCAAGTAAGACTATCTTAATCATTCAATATGTCTTGTTGTGTGATTCTTATCTGTTCTTACTTTATCTTTAACATGCTTGGCTAAACCTTCTATTGTGTTTATTTATGATTGTATGAAACCTAGGATGTAGATCTTAGTGGTGTTGCTTCTTGTGATGAATATGCATGTTAGGTCTTAGAAAACCAGCTTTTGTCTGTATCGCTGTTGATATGTCTAGGAAAACATGATTGTGTAGAAAGGATACCATCGGGTAACAGTCTTCATACTACCTTGCCCCTTATATGGTTGATCCACTCTTAATATATTTCAAATGCATTTAATATACTCTTAGGGGCCTTGTAATAGTCTTCATACTACCTTACTTGTGCGTTGCCTTAACGGAATATTAAATAGACGGCGGGTTCGTGTAATTCGTTCATGACTTAGGAAATAATTACATAGATCATCACAAGTGTGACAAAGCAACAACACTAGGAGAAGCAATCTAGGGAGTAATACATGATTAAATAAACACAATCTTTTATTATATTGTTATCACCAGTAGCTTAGTTTATATTTAGTTTAATAGCTAAAACCAACCAATCTCTCAAACATATGATTTACTGCTTTCATAAAATATAAAAACACAAAAAGAATCTTCTCTCAACCCTTAGAATTCTGTTAGACCGTGATCAAGCCTTCCCAACCTATTCCCCTAGAGAACGATAACAACCCCCGAGTCTTGCCTATACTACACTACAACGATTAGGTACACTGCCTAGGAAGTTGTAAAACTTCTTGTAGAAGTCCCTCACGACAACCGCAACAGGAGTTGCATCTCTGTACAGGTGTAATAATCATTTATGATTCAATGACCCACGAAAAAGAAAAAAAATGTCCCAATAGTTGAGAATAGACAGTGGTGGATAGATATGAGGGACAAAATGTCAAAATAGTTACCGTTGTTCCTGGATAAGATTGGAGTGTTAAAGAGGAAAGGGTTACAACTTGGGGAGTATAGGATCACATTTCAGTTTGAAGAAAAAGTCCCGCATCAAGATTCCGTAAATGGAGACTGTGGAGTATGGGTCTGTCTCTTGTTATACAGATTGACTCATAAGCTTCCATTGGTATTTGGTTACCCTCTTCAGGTAGTGCTTGCTTATCGTGAATGCATGCTTGCATACTATTAGAAATACAAGGTCAGTTACCAGTTACCTGAGTATGAAAGCAGTTAGGTTTTGTGGTAGGTTGGTTGTGTTATCCCATTACAATCGTAGAGATTGTTTAGCGAGTTATTAGGAAGTTTGTGTACTGTATAATGATATTAATTATATTAATCGAACAAGGTTTTTATTTCATCATGGAAAACACAAGAACACAGAAACAAAATAATAAAAACATAACCATAAATATTTTTGTTGTTCCTAAACAATCTGAATTAGAGTTTGTATCTTCAAAATGACCCATGTTCCTTAAACTTTGTTTCAAACTTTTGTTCTCCATATAGAGGTTGTAAAGCAATTCGTTGTAGTATTCTGAAGGGAGTTCATCATTTAGAAAACCATAACAATTGCATTTTAAATCTTTATCTTGAAATTCATGACATATTTTGTTACATAAGAAAAAAGTGACTTAAACCTTACTTTAAAATTATAAATTATATTTAATCCCCTTTTCTAAGCTCATGTTCAACATTCATGCTAGAGCGGATCCAACAAGAACCTTGAATATGAGGTTAGAAAATGAAGTAATTGTTATAAATTAATAGTGTTTGTACAAGGCATATACTTATGTAAACCGAGCACCATTTAAACATTCTTCCTGGATTTATTCTTGTCCATGCAACTTTTACTTTCAACAGATGAGGACGTTTGCAATTGCAATGTGTTTTGGTTGCAATGTCTTCATCTTAGTATCGACTATAGTATCTTCTTGAAGATGAAGAAGACATACTTTTATTTTGTGACTGAATGTATTAATGTAGTCGATTATATATATAGGAGATAACGTATATGGGTTTGTAAGCAGCTGAGTGCATTAAAGTTGTTGTTATTTATTATTATGTACTTTCTTATGCGACTCTTACCTATTAAAATAAATGTTAAGTAAATGAATGTACTTTCTTATGCGACTCTTACCTATGTATGAGGTAGTACTTTATTAATTTAGTAATGTGTTAAACTTAAAGTCATATAAATTTATAAACAAAATGAGTAACCTGTTAAGAATTAAACGATGGCTTGTGTTTGAGTCAACACCACATGTTAAAGAAGAGGTTGATGAGCTACACACTGGTATTTGTGCACAAACTGGTAGTACTCAAGCTGTAAGCATGAATCTTGAAGTAGCATAAGTAACAGGTTTAGGACCGTCAATAGGAAAATAGTTAGATCAAGAGGGATTGGAGATAGATCAAGAGCTTCTATGTATCCTAGTGGAATAAAACCTATAGGATTTGGTGTTTCTTGGGATCCAGTTGATGGGGAAGCTATACTAGGAGTAAGTAATCTATTTTTAAGTCTAAACATAATCATTTGGTTTATTCATGTATTCAGTTTCTCGTTTGTATTGTTCATTTATTCATATATTTCCAAAATGTCCACTTGGAATCACACCAGAAGACTGTAGGATCCATGCTGAAAGACAAACCTGTTGTGTTACAAGAAAACTAGTGTGTGCAGGAACATTATGAGATGAGGTATTGTTTGCTCAACAGCTTATCCAACAACAGCAGTTACAACAAGATTTCAATGAAGTAGTGCATCAATGAACTACAAATAAATAAAGGTTTCTGCCATTTGAATTGGAGAATGTATTATGATACTTAAGTTTAATATTACCCCCTGTTATGTTGCTTATTTGATTTCATGTATGAGTTTATGTGGGCTTATTTGATTTCATGTATGTAAGTTTATGTTGCATATTTGATTTCATGTATGAAAGTTTATGTTGCTTATTTGATTTCAATCATGTGTGCGTAGTAGTATTTGTTGCTCTAATATTGTAATATTTGCAGCTTAGATTTTTATGCAACTGGTAGTTAAGTTTATAATTATTACTACATACTATTTTTATGCGGCTTGTACTTGTGTTAGATAAGTTTTTTATTGAGTTGTACTTGGCCACTTTAATTTTTATGCGACTATGATTGTATGATCGTCTATACATATTGGCTTTGAAAATGTTTTAAACACTAACAAAACAATGACTTCCACATACAAAATTAAATTTTGTCTTTTGTTTGAAGAATCAACTCGATTAGTTTTACTCTCAACATAAATTAATTACAAAGGACTAGTCAGTCATTGCAAGAAAAAGTTTGGCATCAAAGAGGTAGACGACATTTGTTTGTCCTACGAAGACAATTCTAAAAGAATTGACATAAGTGATGATGAAGACTTACAATGCTGCTTAACAACATATGGTTTTGTTTATGGGAACGCATGTGTGCCTAAAATATTCATTACACTAACAAAGGTAAAAAATTGTTCTTCATCTACTAACTTTGTTAAATTCGATCTTAATGTTCCATTATTTTCTGAAAAACCTCACATGGAACTAGAGTCTAGTGAACATAATTAGAAAATAAACAACACATTTAACAATATGCCTAGTACATGATATTTGCTTAATTGTACATATAATTACCCGGGATTTTGCCTAATAAAAGCCAAGAAAATGCCAAAAGAATAGAAAATGTGTGCTTTTGTGTCTAATTGTGCAGGAAAGGATTGAAAAGACAAAAAGAAGCAAAAACGATCAAAAACCGACAAGGAACGAAAGAGACAAGAACAAGAGTGAAGAAACAGCCAAAGATCAAAGCCGGATCAACCCGACACATCAAGAATGAAAGTCAAAGGTCAAAATAATGAAGCCAGGGACCAATTATGACAAGTTCTTAAAGTTTCAAAGGCTATTTTAGAAGATTGAAGTTCAAGGACTTAATTTGCCAAATGAAGAAAGTGATTATTAAAGAAGGAAAAGAAGAAAGGAAAACTCAAGGGCCAGTTTTGTCATTACTAAACCTTCAATATAACTACAAAATGGGCGGAGCAACCACAAGGACTGAAAGTGCAATTCACTCAAACTTTTAAACTAAACCCGCGTTTGTCGCAGCCCTATAACAAACTACAACCGTTTTTCCCGCCCAAAAGTTACACAAACCCAGCACCAAAATCACCCTCCCCCGCTCCTTTTTAAGTCTAAATTTCGTTGATGCTCTCTCCCCACTCACAAACCAACACGTGTAAACATCTCATTGGCCATGACACCTCATCAAGAGGATCAAACGGCCAAAATCAAGCTAAAAAGGATCTACGGTTGTGATTAAATGGAAGCTTCACGAATTCTTCACTCTCCTTCTCCCATCCTCTATAAATAGAAGAGAAATAGTTCATTTTAGGGAGTTTTTTGAGTTTTTGTTTTTCAGTTTTTATTTTTTACCTTTTACGCATTTTTTTAAGCATTTTTTAAATTCAGCACTTGT
>BQNB010021388.1:24868-64322 GCA_026074375.1 Tanacetum coccineum | reverse complement strand
CGATTTCTTACGTTTTCGTCTGGTTTTATACTTTACGTTTTCGTTCATTTTTTTACGTTTTCGCCTGTTTTTTTACGTTTTCGTCAGATTTCCTACGTTTTCGTATGTTTTTTTACGTTTTCGTCTAATTTCTTACGTTTTCGTTCGTTTTTACGTTTTCGTCTGGTTTTATACTTTACGTTTTCGTTCGTTTTTTTACGTTTTTGTCCGTTTTTTGCGTTTTCGCCCAATTTCCTACGTTTTCGTCCGTTTTTTTACGTTTTCGTCTGTTTTTTACATTTTCGTGTTCTCGTCTGTTTTCTTACCTTTTCGTCCATTTTCGTCATTTTTACGTTTTTGTCTGTTTTTTAAATTGAATAAAGACGTATAAAACGTAAGAAAACGAAGAAAGATGTCAATATACAAAAGAAAACGTCCAAAATGGAAGAAAACAGACGGAAACATCGAAAACGTTAGAAAGCGATAAAAAACGTAAGAAATCGGACGAAGACGTAAAAAAATAGACGAAAATATAAAAAACGGACGAAAACGTAAAAAAATGGACGAAAACATAAAAAACGGACGAAAACGTAAGAAATCGGAGAAACCGTAAAAAATGAACGAAAACGTAAAAACCGGATGAAGAACGTAAGAAATCAGACAAAAACGTAAAAAACAGACGACAATGTAAGAAATCGGACGAAAACGTAAGAAATCGGACTAAAATGGAAAAAACGTAAGAAATCAGACGAAGACGTAAAAAAACAGACAAAAACGTAAAAAACAAACGAAAACGTAAGAAATAGACGAAAACGTAAGAAATTGGACAAACCATAAAAAACAGACAGAAACGTAAGAAATCGGACGAAAACGTAAAAAAAAGGGACGGAAACGTTAGAAATCGGACGCAAATGTAAAAAAGGAAGAAAACGTAAGAAATCGGACGAATACGTAAGAAATCGGACGAAAACGTAGAATACGTACACTTTTTTGATTGGCAGGCCACAATCTTCGTTGGCAGGTCAAGGCATGAGTGGAAAAAAAAGTTAGTGACCATTTTAGCACGAAATTGAAAGTTGAGGTACCCATCATGGGACATTTTTTTTTAAGAACCAACGTTACCATTGGGCCACTTTTGAGAAAGTACGAGCGATACTTTAATGCCATGTGTTTGTGTTTATGGTAGGTAGGTTATTTTGTTTTTAATAAACTATTTGAAATGACCAATAAAACATCGAATATAAACAGTCAATAACAGTCAACTCTGGACGATGTTTGAAATATTGGACTGAAAGTGAAACGAGTCGTCGACTTTGGACAAGATTGTAAGGTTTTGAAATGAACCAAAAGTGACAGGATCCCAGCAACCACACGAGGACCAAAAATGTAGTTTACTCTTCTATCTATACTACATTATAAAGCATTTTACTTTTTTTTTTTTTTTTTTTTTTTTTTTTTTTTTTATTTTTTTTTTTTTTTTTTGTTTTTTTTCTTTTTTTTTTTTTTTTTTTTTTTTTTATCATTTAAATAAAAAGTTAAGATTGAAAGTGAAACTTGTACAAACATTGAAAATAAATGTACAAGTATTGAACTAAAAATCTTGACATTAAATGTGTGATAAAAAACTTAGAAATGTACAAGTCTTGAAAACTAAATGTACAAGCCTTAAAAACTAATAATCTTGACATTAAATGTGTGATTGTTAATTTCACTGAATGCTAATTGTTAATTTGAAACTTCAAATTAATAGTCAACATTGCCTATATAAATCTATTATACCCATGACACAATTCTTATTCACTCAATTCTCATTCACTCCCCTCTCTCTCTAAAACAAAATTCAGTTTCTAACCACCATCGGCTGCCGCCCACCACCAACGGCTGCCGCCCCACCGCCGCCGGCAGCCACCGTCGCTAAAATGCTTTTAGGTATTATTTTAATTTTTTATATATTTATCATGCATTTGGCATGTTTTGAGGGTTTTTTGTTATATATTTTAAAGGTTTATGTTTTCAATTTTTTTTATAGATCTATTAATTTTATAAGTAGATCTATAGATTTTGTAGGTGTTGCAAATCTCGCCGGAAGTGGATGTCGCCGGAAACCAACAACTAAAGAGTTTTTCTCCATGGATTGGGAGTCATACCACTTCAGTAAGTAGTTCATAATCTTCATTTGTTATTTATAACATGATTCTGATTTTCATCGGAAAACATACACGTTTGTTTCACAGATGATAATCAAGCTTCTTTTGAGAAGGATATGGAGGACTATCCAAAGGGCGTAGATTAATGTCAACCCTTCATGATGGCTCATAGGGGTGTCAACCGGGTCAAACCAACCAGACCAGAACCGATAAAAGCCCCTTTTATGTTCGGGTTCATTAGGGTTCAACTCGCTTATCGGGTTATCGGTTTGTAACGATTATAACCCGATAACCTTATAGGGTAGGTTAGGGTTATTTGTTTATATTTGATCGGGTTCGGGTTCAACCGTTAAACCCGATATTTTATACGTCTATGTTGTAATTTTTTTACATTTTGAGGCCTAATGATATCACAGACATGAACCTAATCCCAAGGTGGCAAGGTGTGTTCTGGAATAATTGAATTCTTTAGGAATAAAAGCCTTCTGGGGGTAACAAAAAAAGACTCGTCTGCATAGCCCCTTATCCCTAAAAGTTGGTTTTATAGTAGTACTTTTGAGTTTTGACAGTCAAATCAAACATGGTTATGGAACCTATAAAAATAGGAGATAGTGACTAGCAATTGTGAGACTTTTGTAGCATGTGGATCATAACAATGACCTGCTGTCAAGTTCAATAGTAATCTTCAACAATTGCTAGTACTATCTCCTATTTTTATAGTAATCTACAACAATAGCCAAGTCTTTCCAATCATAGAACAGCTACATAAGTTTGAAAGTGTTCTACTTTTATCAAGTTCAAGTGCATACATGAGCTCAAAAGGTATTACAAACTCGAATTTTCATCTGCTTTTCAAATTATGTAGTATTAGAATGTATATACTATTGGTCAAATTTAGGTGTAGCTTCTCTGTTTTAAGGATGTATTCAATTATTTTATATATTAAGAATTAAAGGGAAACAGACGAGGTTTACTCGCAGGAGAGCGATCTTTCTTTTTCAAAATGTATGTGCATCGATATCTTTCCGACCCTTCCCTGTACTACCTATAACTAACAATACCAAAAAACCACCAAAAAAAAAAAAACCAAAAAAAGCAACCCACATAACAAAAAAAACAACAAAACAAAACAACCAAACACAACCAAAACAACAAATCACAAATCCACAAAAAAAAAAAAAAAAACAACAAAAAAACAACACCAAACAAAAAAATACAAAAAAAAAAACATAAAAACCAAAACAAAAAACACAAAAAAAAACCATAAAAAAAACAAAACAAAAAACAACAAACAATAAAAAAAAAACCACCCCTCCATCAAACAAAAAAAAAATCAACAACTAAAAAACAAAACAAAAACAAAAAAGGGCCACTCAAAGATTTTATCACATTTTCACACACTGGTATTAACATCAAGATGTTTTTCTTTATTTTGATACCACCGAAAGCAAAAATAAAAAATTTATAAAAAATCTTGACAATCGGATAACTTCATTCAGCCAAAAGGTCTCTAACTCAGTTGCTATGCTTTCTTTTACATTTATTCAACCCGATAAAACCCGCCAACCAACCGATTCAACCCGACAAGTTTGACCGAATAAGTGATAACCCGATATTATTATAGGGTCGGTTAGGGTTAATTACTTGCGGACACCAAAAACCCGACACGGTCAACCCCGATTAACCCGACAACCCGACCCGATAACACCAACTAATGGCCCCCTTTTTTTTTTTCTATAGTTTTGTCTTTATACCGCTTGCATATTTTTATCACTGAGAACAGATTTATAAAAAAAACTTTATAGGATTGTAGATTATGTAATAGTAATCTCTGTTGTGAGTCTTTAGAATTTTATCTATACATTGGATGTTTTTAGTTATGCAATTTCAATGAAATTTGATTATTGTCCCAATCCATATTACGTTTCCTTATTTTTGGTTAGTTTTGAGTTGGCTAACATTATAGTTGTTTATCTATGTTTAATTAAAATATTACTGTATACAACAATCATCATATAGTCACCATATTAGAGTTGTTAATTAAATTGTAAAAGAGTTTTCACTCCATAAAATTTCCATGGCCTCTTCTTAAATCGACGTATTTGCTTTTCATGGCATTCTTTTTACTTATTTTATTCAGTCACTATATTTTCTTAGTTGATAATGTGTTGATGCTTTTACATTTCGTAGGGTTGCTATCTTAGAGTTCCATTAGTGTGGTTTCTTTTTAGTTAACAGTTGCATCTAAATGATACTCCATATTTAGTTTCACCTAATATATCTGCTATGAAAGAGAGTACATAAAAAAAGAAGAGTTGTATGTTCTATCTTTTTTAGGAGTTTAATTATAACTCTTTCACTTTGTTATTTAGCTGCAACAAGTTATGGTGATCTTAATAATAACTATGTACACAGTAGTCGTTGAATATCAATAAGTATCACTCATATCATCACTCATTTGTAGATGTTTAGGAGTAGGACATTTAGGCTTAGTATACTCATAGATTTTTTTTCGTTTGTTCGGGACTAGTTATTATTGCCCGGTTCCAAAAGTATCGTGCCAACCTGTGCGTGGTGAACAGGGCCAATTATTTTGAGGGGCCTTCCAATTTTAGTAAATATTCTATACGCTATACATGCATTTTACGTGCTCCTACTATAGTTAATAAGTTACTTACATTATAATATTTCAATGGAGTCCAAACTAGGTTAGTAATAGGTGTACAGGAAAAACCGGTTCATGATCGAACCGGGAAAAAAAAACCGAAACCGGTTTTTTAAAAAACCGGTTTTTTTTTTTAACTGGTTTCCTCAAATCGAACCGGCGGTTTGTAACCGTTTTAAAAAAATCGACCGGACCGGGTTGTAAACCTGTTTTTAACCCGAACCGGTTGAATGAAAACGGTTAAACGGGTGACTAACCGAACGATTTTGTATTTCTTCATTGAACAAACCGATTTTAAACGAACGGTTTTAGTCAAACCGGTTCTTTGACTGGTTGACTAAACGGTTCGGTTAAAAAACCAAATCCTGGTTTTAAAAAAACCGAAGGTGTTCACCTCTAGTCATAAGAGTCTAACTGACACCATTTAATGTTATTTATAGTTTATACGAGTTTTGCACTATAAATATTTCATATTTGTCCTTTTCTTTTTTGTTTTAGAGAGTCAATTGATTAATACATCTTACGGAGTAACATTTATTTATGGTATTATAATTTTTGTTATTCAAATTTGACCCTTTTCTTATCTATATGATCAAACTTATGGAGCCTATAATTGTCCGTAAAGCAATTTTGTATCAGTTATAATTCAACTTAATACACAAGCACTCAGAAAACACACATTTTCTCAGTTAAAATTGAGAAATTTCATAAAACTCGCTAATTGCATGTAACAGACGTAATGCAACTCAATTTCCTTTAACTTTAATGTTTTTCTTATACCCGTAACAAATTTTTCAATATAATTAAACCTTTTGCGTTTACTTAAACATTATAAGGACTAGGGGGCCTTTTTTATAGCATGGGACAGGCCACCGAAAAACAATGAGCGGCACTGTCTATATGCTACATAGAATCTGAGTATTTAAATTAACCATTCGACCATTATCTTAAAGACATGAGATGTTTAGCTTACAATTAAATGAAACTATAAAAACACATGTATGAAAAATTAGGTAAACACATCAACGTATTACAAAAACAAAGATGAACAAGCATTATTAATACATTAAATTTGTTTTATCTTTTTTTAAGAAAGCATAACATACTAACAATATTACCAAGAGTTCTCATAAGTGGCTTCTTAAAACACTGCTATTTCATTGTATTAATATTTTATCTCTTCTAGAAATCATTATAGTCGTATTATATTTGTGTAATTCTTGATAAGTTTGTATTATTTTATTAGTGTCAACAAAAATAATAAAGTTTTGTTGTTGATCAATAATTTGGATAGAACTCTCATTTTTTGCATAGCTGATTGTTTGTAGGTTATAATCATTTCGCAAAGGTATAGTGATTCAATCAATGAGGTGGTGAATGAGGGGTTTACTCCTCAAACCATTGTGTACAAGAAGTTTTACGTGAAGCGTAACGTGGAATGTTAGTTATCTCATAACTGTTGTTAGGTGTTTTGTTTTCTGTTTACTTTAATGTTTTTTAATTTTTCTTTATACATGTTAACAATTTTTGCTTGAGTTGAATTATCGCTGTTACAACCGTTTGCAATTACATTTTGATTTTTTCACCTTTTATTTTGAACGTTATACGAAACACTTACCACGGTATCGCATATTGTAAATTGTCTGCCGCTAGGAATTTCCGTTGCTATGCACGGGTAATCTTTTTAATGGATCGATTTCCTTGTACTATCATGTAAATAGAATAAAAAAGGATGGAATAAAATATCTAAAGTAATTTT
This sequence comes from Tanacetum coccineum, assembly GCA_026074375.1. NCBI lineage: Eukaryota > Viridiplantae > Streptophyta > Magnoliopsida > Asterales > Asteraceae > Tanacetum > Tanacetum coccineum. The sequence continues at coordinate 57,772 of BQNB010021388.1, read as the reverse complement.
CGATAAAAATAGAATTAAAAGAAAACAACGCAAGCCATCATCACCTTAAAGACAAATATATTTTGTTTGATTTAAACGTTTTCTTTAACAAAGTTTGATTCATGGTTATCCTTTTCTAATTCTACCAAGTACCAAGGATGGAGGTTTTTAGTCTACATTTTCAATATGGTGACATACACACCCTTTCAACTAACAAAATGTTTGTTAAAAGAAAAACTAACAAAATTAGTTAAAAAAAAGAAAAACTAACAAAATGTCTTTTTATAAATTTCTAAAAGCTACAAAACGTGACACTAATATTTTATAATTCTGGATTTTTACCAATTATAGCAACTACTAGTGTCTTACTAATCATATAGATATAATTTTACCTAATGTCTTACCACTAGTAGTAAACTAATTTGTTAAAATTATGTTGCTATTATGTGTTAATCTTGAATTGCGGTTATTTACTATAAATAACTAAACGTGTATAGAATATATATTTTTTTGAAAGTGAGTATTACTAGATATGCTAAGGAAATATAGTTAAAAACACACAGCTATAGACATGCATACATAGTGTTTAAAAGATATCAAAATTGATCTTAAAGAATATGCAATGCGTCTTTAAGCTAATCTGTTTAAAGCCTAAGTTTTAAGTAATCTTTCTTTCTTTTGATAGTTTATGGGTCTCGACATTTTGGGCTGTTTAAAGCCTAATTTTTAAGTAATTATTCTTTCTTTTGATAATTATGCTTTCGACATTTTGGGCAGATCATGCACGGGTTATACTCACGGTATAGGAAATTTAATATGGTAAAATCTTTTATATAATAAAAAAATTACATCAGTTTAAATTTTCTATAAAATTTGATCTTATAGATTAAAAATTGGACCAATCAGGTCGCTTGATTTTGATACGTAGGTAAAATCGTGCGATAAGATTGATTAAAAAAAGTTAAAATTCAATTAATTTTGGTCACAAGCGAAAAAATTGGTGGACAAATTTGATAAAGAAATTTGATGGAGAAAAAAATATAAGTATTAAATTTGTGAACAAAAACTTTAAAAAAAAGATAATTAATAAAACTTTAGTGGTTTAATTTTAAATAAAAAAATAACCAAAAAAGTCTAGTATTTTATACCCATTTTAACAATCCAGGCCTTTTTTCATGGTTTTACCAAAGCGACCCAAGATTCGTAAACTTGATGCATACAGGTGCATTTGAGTTATGCACCAGGCGCACAGTGATATGCATACATAAGAAACAAGTGATGCATACTGTAACAATCCGTTATTTCAGGTTATTTCCTGACTCAATTAATTCCATTATTTATTTTTAGAGTTTTAGACGTTAGCCTTTTAATTATATTCTTATAAATTAAATCGCCGTAAACTAAAAAATCAACGCTCATGAAACGGACACATACAAGTTAAAGTTTACATCAAGAAGTGTTATATGATTATTAAGGTATTAATTTATAAACTTTTCATTAATTTATTAATGGTTTCTCGTACAAATGTAAGAGCTCTCCTCCTCCCTATGCAAGCTCACGGCTCAAATGGATGGGGAGGGTACATTGACAAGCCAATTTATGGAGAAGTGGTATAAGTGTGTACTTGTGTAAGACTTATGAGTTGTAAAGGTATAAGTTTAGTGGGTTTTGATTTTATTTCATATGTATGCATACTAGATCCGGCCATAATGTTTATTTGGTGCATAAATAAGTTAATTTTTGTGTATTGGGTATAAAAGTGGGTATTGGTTTGAGTATAGATAGGTATGGGTGCTTCCGGGTATGCCCGAATGTAATTTATTGCGAAACGTAAGCGTTTTACGTAACCAACAAAAATAAATTATGAAAAAGTTATAAATTATACTCTTAATAATTATATAACATTTACTTGATGTAAACTTTAACTTGTTTGGTGTCAGTTTACGCTGAACATTGATTTTTAGTTTACGCGATTTAATTATAAGATATAATCTAAAATGCGAACGGGTAAAACTCTGTTTATATATGTTATTTTGTCCACTTTATCAAATCACCCATAATAAATAATATAATGGTAATTAATTGAGTCGGGATACTGTATTTGGACGGATATTTATTGCGGATAGGGTTACGTATGCTCACTTGTGTATTATGTATGATCGCTCGCCACTGTGCGGCCTGGTGCATAAACTCAAATGAACATGTTATGCATATAGTTTTAGAAATATTAGGTCGCTTTGGTTTTTAAGCCATTAAATAAATGAATGGTTGTTTTTAAAATGGGATATAAAATTACTAGACTTGTTTGGGTATTTTTTTATTAAGAAAATAAACATAATTCTAAGTCTTTTTTAATTATCTCATTTTTTTTTAAAGTTTTTTTCACACATTTGATATCCTATATTCTTTTTCTCCATCAAATTTCTTTATCAAAATTTGTCTACCTAATTTTCGCTTGTGACCAAAATTTAATGAATCTTTACTTTTTTTTAATCAATCCTATCGCACTATTTTACATTACGTTATCAGAATTCAAGCGACATGATTGGTTCCAAATTTTTTATTCTATAAGATCAATTTTTATAGAAACTTTTAAAATGTTAGTAATTTTTTTTGATTATAAATAATAGATTTTACCATTTAATTTCTATACCGATGAGTTAACCCGTGCATGATCTGCACAAAATTTCGAAAGCCATAATTATCAAAAGATAAGAAAAATTTACTTTAAAATTTGGACTTTTAATAAAGCCCAAAATGTCGAGACCCAATAAACTATCAAAAGAAAGAAGATTAATTAAACTTAGGCTTTTTAAAAAAAAGTATTAGCTTAAAGACGCGTCTGCATGTTCTTTAAGATCTATTTTGATATCTTTTATTCACTGTGTATGAATGTCTAGTGCTGTGTGTTTTATTGACTATATATTCTTGAGCTTATCTATAATTAATTCACTTTCAAAAAATTATAATATTCTTTTAAACAGTTTTTGTTTTTTATTTAAATACCGCAATCATGATAACACATAATATGCAACATTATAATTTTAACTAATTAGTTTTAATCTAGTGGTAAGAAATTAGGTAAAATTATATCTATGTGATTAGCTATGACACAAGTAGTTGCTTTAATTGGTAAATTTTACAGAATTATAAAATATTAGTGTCACGTTTTGTAGCTTTTAGAAATTTATAAAAAGACATTTTGTTAGTTTTTCTTTTTTTTTAACTAATTTTGTTAGTTTTTCTTTTAACAAACATTTTGTTAGTTGAAAGGGTGTGTATGTCACCATATGAAATGTTTAGACTTGTAAATACCTCATGCTTGCGGTATGGTTTGAATTAGAAAAGGTTACACCATGAATCAAACTTTGGTTAAAGAAATCGTTTAAATCAACAAAAATATATTTGTCTTTTAAGGTGATGATGGCTTGCGTTTGTTTTCTTTTAATTCTATTTTTATCGAAAATTACTTTAGATATTTTATTCCATCCTTTTTTATTCTATTTACATGATAGTACAAGGAAATCGATCCATTAAAAAAGTACCCGTGCATAGCAACGGAAATTCCTAGCGGTAGACAATTTACAATATGCGATACCGTGGTAAGTGTTTAATTGTAACGTTCATATAGAAGGTGAAAAAATCAAAAGTAAATTGCAACGGTTGTAAAATGCGATAATTCAAAATCAAGCAAAAAATTTTAACATGTATTAAAGAAAATATTAAAACATTAGTGAAACTGAAAACTAAAAACACTACATCAGTCACGCTGAAGCACTTTGAATACCAACAACCCCCACATTTTTGAGACTAAACTAAAATTTGAGTTACGCGTCACGTAAAACTTCTTGGTACACAATGTTTGAGGTGTAAACTCCTCATTCACCGAACTCTTTGATTTGATTCACTAATACCTTTGCTAAATGATTTTAACCTACAACAATCTAGCTCTGCAAAAAATGAGAGTTTCTATCCAAATATTGATCAACAACAAAACTTTATTATTTTTGTTGACACTAATAAAATAATACAAACTTATCAAGAATTACACAAATATAATACGACTATAATGATTTCTAGAAGAGATAAAATATTAATACAATGAAATAGCAGTGTTTTAAGAAGCCACTTATGAGAACTCTTGGTAATATTGTTAGTATGTTATGCTTTCTTAAAAAAAGATAAAACAAATTTAATGTATTAATAATGCTTGTTCATCTTTGTTTTTGTAATACGTTGATGTGTTTACCCTAATTTTTCATACATGTGGTTTATGAGTTTCATTAATTGTGAAGCTAACAACTTATATGTCTTTTAAGTAATGGTTAGTATGGTTTAATGAATACTCAGATTTCACACCACAACCACCCCAAAACCCCCCAAACACACCACAAAACTAGCTATTGACAGGGCCGTCTCATTGTTTTCGGTGGCCCTGTCCCATACTATAAAAAAGGCCCCCTAGTCGCTTATATATTTAAGTATACCGCAAAAGTTTAATTATATTGAAAAAGTTGTTACGGGTATAGAGAAAAACATTAAAGTTAAAGGAATTGAGTGCATTCGTCTGTTACATGCAAATTAGCGAGTTTTATAGAAATTTGCTCATTTTAACTGAGATATGTGTGTGTTTTCTAAGTGCTTGTGTATTAAGTTGAATTATAACTGATACAAAATTGCTTTACGGACAATTATAGGCTCCATAAGTTTGATCATATAGATAAGAAAAGGGTCAAATTTGAATAACAAAAATTATAATACCATAAATAAATGTTACTCCGTAAGATGTATTAATCAATTGACTCTCTACAACAAAAAAGAAAAGGACAAATATGAAATATTTAGAGTGCAAAACTCGTATAAACTATAAACAACATTAAATGGGCATGTTAGACTCTTATGAATTAGAGGTGAACACTTGGTTTTTTTTTTTAAAACCGGTTTTGGTTTTTTAAACCGAACGGTTTTAGTAAAACCAGTCAAAGAACGGTTTTGGACTAAAACCGGTGATCGGTTATATAATCGGTTTGTTTAATATGAAAAAATTACAAAATCGGGGTTTGTTACCGGTTTTAACCGGTTTTTTATGCAAACCGGTTTCGGTTTAATACCGGTTTTACAACTTCGGTTCCGGGTTCGAATTTTTTTTAAAAACCAGGTAACAAACCGAAGGTTTCGATTTGAGGGGAAACCAATTTAAAAATTAACAGTTTTTTTTAAAAACGGGTTTCGGTTTTTTTTTTTTCCCGGTTCGATTCTTGAACAGGTTTTTTCTGATATCACCTAGGACTATCCTAGTTTGGAATCAATTTGTAATATTTTAATGTATTGTTAACTTAGTAACCTATGGTAGGAAGCACGTATATTGCAATGTATAGGCGTATAGATATTTACTAAAATTGGAGGCCCCTCAAAATAATTGGCCCTGTGCCAACGCACAGGTTGCACGATACTTTTGGGAACCGGGCAATAATAACTGAGTCACGATATCAAACGAAAAAACATTGTATATGAGTGATACTAAGCCTAAATGTCCGACTCCTAAACATCTACAAATGGTGATGATATGAGTGATACTATTGATTATTCAAACGACTACTGGGACATAGTTACTATTAAGATCACCATACTTTGGTTGCAGCTAATAACAAAGTGAAAGATAAAAAGATAGAACATCAACTCTCTTTTTTTATGTACTCTCTTTCATAGCAGATATATTAGGTGAAACTAAATATGGAGTATCATTTAGATGCAACTGTTAACTAAAAAGAAACCACACTAATGGAACTCTAAGATAGCAACCCTACGAAATGTAAAAGCATCAACACATTATCAACTAAGAAAATATAGTGACTGAATAAAATAAGTAAAAAGAATGCCATGAAAAGCAAATACGTCGATTGAAGAAGAGGCCATGGAAATTTTATGGAGTGAAAACTCTTTTACAATTTAATTAACAACTCTAATATGGTGACTATTTGATTGTTGTTGTATACTGTATTATTTATTTAAACATAGTGAAACAACTATAATGTTGAGAGCAAACCAAACACTAAACCAAAATTAAGGAAAACGTTATTTTGGATTGGGACAATATCAAATTTCTTGAAATTGCATAACTTAATAACATCCAATGTATAGTAGATCTGAAGGACTTACCATCAGAGATTAATGATTTACATAATCTACAAAATCCTATAAAGTTTTTTTTTTAAAGCTGTTTCATGAGAAAAAAATATGCAGCGTATAAAGACAAATACTATAGGAGCCATTAGAGTGTTATCGTGGTCGGCGTCTGTAGGGTTATCGGTGTTTGAACGTGTCGGGTTTTTGGATAGTCCCAAGTATTGGACCTAACCCGACCACTATATATATCGGGTTTTCACTTATCGTGGTCAAAAAGGTGGGTTGAATCGGGTTGGGTTGTCGGGTTGTTATCGGGTTGAACATGTAAAAGAAAAGCATAGCAACTGAGTTAGAGACACTTGGCTGATGAAGTTATCCTATTTCAAGATTTTATTATTTATTTTTTATTTTTTGCTTTCGTTGGTATCAAAATAACGCAAATATCATCTTTGATGTTAGTACAAGTGTGTGAAAATGTGAGTTAATCTTTGAGGTGGGGCCCTGTGTACAGGGACAGGGTCGGAAAAGCTTCGATTGCACATACATTTGAGTAAAAAAGTTTCGCTCTCCTCGAGTAAACCTCGTCTGTTTGCCCGTTTATGCTTAATATATAAAATAAGTTTGATACACGCTTAAAACAGAGAAACTACATCTAAATTTGACCAATAGTATATACATTCTAATACTAACATATGTGAAAAGCATATGAATATTGAGTGTTGTACTACCATTTTGAGTTATGTATGCACTTGAGCTGATAAAAAGTGGAACACTTTACTAAAACTTTATGTAGCTGTTCTATGATTTGGAAGACTTGGCTATTGTTGTAGATTACTAAAAAAATAGGAGATAGTACTAGCAATTGTTGAAGATTACTATTGAACTTGACAGCAGGTCATTGTTATGATCCACATGCTACATAACTCTCAACAATTGCTAGTCACTATCTCCTATTTTTATAGGTTCCATGACCATGTTTGATTTGACTGTCAAAACTCAAAAGTACTACTATAAAACCAACTTTCAGGTTAGGGGGCTATGCAGGACGGAGTCTTTTTTGTTTACCCCAGAAGCTGTTATTCCTTATGAATTCAATGGATTCGAACAACCTTTGCACTTGGGAATGTAGGTTCATGTCCGTGATGATCATGGCCTCAAATGATAAAATTACAACATAGACGTATATAATTATCGGGTTATCGGGTTGAACCCGAACCCGATAAAATATAAAAAAATAACCCTAACCCGACCCTATAAGGTTATCGGGTTTATCGGGTTCAACCCGATAACCCGATAAGCCGAGTTGAACCCGAATGAACCCGACCATATAAGGCTTTATCGGGTTCGGGTCGGGTTGGGTTGACCCGTTTGACACCCCTAGGAGCCATCTTGAAGGGTTGACATTATCTACGCCTTTTGATAGTCTCTTATATCTTTCACAAAAGAAGCTTGATTATCATCTGTGGAACAAACGTGTATGTTTTCTGAAAATCAGAATCATGTTTATATAACTTATGAAAGATTATGAACTACTTACTGAAGTGGGATGAACTCCATCCATGGAGAATAACTCCTTTAGTGTTGGTTTCCGGCGACATCCACTTCCGGCGAGATTTGCAACACCACAAAATCTATAGATCTACTTATAAAATTAATAGATCTATAAAAAACATTTGAAAACATAAACCTTCAAAATATATAACAAAAAACTCTCAAAACATGCCAAATCATATAAATCTATTATAATATTAAAAAAAATACCTAAAAGCATTTTAGCGACGGTGGCTGCCGGGGCGGCGGTTCTTTGGGCGGAGTGGCGGCAGCGGTTGTTGCCGTGGGCGGCTGCCGAATTCGGTGGTTAGAACACTGTAATTTTGTTTTAGAGAAAGAGAGGGGTGAATGAGAATTGAGTGAATAAGAATTGTGTCATGGGTATAATAGAACTAAAATTTTTATAGGCATGTGAACTATTAATTTGATGCTTTAATTTAACATATGGCATTCAGTGAAATTAACAATCACACATTTAATGTCAAGATTATTAGTTTTTAAGGCTTGTACATTTAGTTTTCAAGATTGTACATTTCCTAAGTTTTTTATCAAAGTCATTTATGTCAAGATTTTTAGTTTCCAATACGTTTTGTACATTAGTTTCAATGGTTCTGTACATTTTTTAATCTTTCAATTCTTATTTTTTTTTTAAATGGGTAGTAAAATGTTTTATTATGTAGTATAGATAGAAGAGTAAACTACCATTTTTGGTCCTCGTGGTTTGCCGGGTCTTTCACTTTTGGTTCATTTTTCAAAAAACTTACGATCTTCTCCAAAGTCCGACGACTCGTTTCACTTTCAGTCCAATTTGTCAAACATCGTCAGTTTGACTGTTATTGACTGTTATATGCGAGGTTATATTGGTCTTTTCAAAATATTAGTAAAAACAAAATTACCCTTTCCTACCATAGACACAAACATCATGGCATTAAAGAGCTAGCGTACTTTCTCAAAAATGTGACCATATGGTACGTGTTCTTAAAAATAAATGCCCATATGTACCTCAACTTTCAATTTTCGTTAGCAATATGGTCTACAAACTTTTTTTTCACCTGCTTGCCTGACAAAACTTATGATGTGGCCTGCCTAGTCATCAAGTGTAGTATTCTACGTTTTCAGTCCGATTTTCTTACGTATTCGTTCCGATTTCTTACGTTTTCTTCCGTTTTTTACGTTTGCGTCCGATTAATTTTCTACGTTTTCGTCCCTTTTTTTACGTTTTCGTACCGATATCCTTACGTTTATGTCCCGTTTTTTTTTTTACGTTTTCGTTTGTTTTTTTACGTTTTCGTCTGTTTTTTTACGTCTTCGTCTGATTTCTTACGTTTTTTCCGTTTTTGTCCGATTTCTTACGTTTTCGTCCGATTTCTTACATTGTCGTCTGTTTTTTTACGTTTTTGTCCGATTTCTTACGTTCTTCATCCGTTTTTTACGTTTTCGTTCGTTTTTTTACGGTTTCTCCGATTTCTCCGATTTCTTACGTTTTCGTCCGTTTTTTTATGTTTTCGTCCGTTTTTTTACGTTTTCGTCCGTTTTTTATATTTTCGTCTATTTTTTACGTCTTCGTCCGATTTCTTACGTTTTTGATCGTTTTCTAACGTTTTTCTATGTTTCCGTCTGTTTTCTTCCATTTTGGACGTTTTCTTTTGTATATTGACCTCTTTCTTCGTTTTCTTACGTTTTATACGTCTTTATTCAATTTAAAAAACAGACAAAAACGTAAAAAAGACGAAAATGGACGGAAACGTAAGAAAACAGACGAGAACACGAAAATGTAAAAAAACGGACGAAAACGTAAGAAATTGAACGAAAACGTAAAAATCGCAACGGAGAACGTTAAAAAAAACGAACGAAAAAGTAAAGTATAAACCTGTCGGAAAACGTAAGAAACGACGAGAACACGAAAACGAACAAAAGAACGATAATACGTAAAAAAATGACGATAAACGTATAAAAAAACGGACCGGCAAAAACGTAAGAAATTTACGAAAACGTTAATAATACAGACGAAAACGAAGGAAATTCTGCGAAAAAACGTAAAAAATACGGGGCGAAAACGTAAAAAAATGAACGAAAACGGAAAGTAATAAAACAGACGGAAAACGTAAAAAATCGGACAGAAACAGTGGAATAATATCGTAGTTTAGGCATTTTTAGTACACGTACCATATGGGTACATTTGAGAAAGTAGATAACTATTTAAGTGTGTTATAATACATATCAAATTAACATTATATTATATTAATAAAAATGCCACTCGTCATTTTGGAACATATTAGCCGGTTTTAACGGTAGTCGGGTAAAAGTAACCAATATGGGCACGACATTGGAAAGTTGTAGGTACCATATGGGCAATTGTTTTAGTACACATTACCATTAGGGGCACATTGGAGAAAGTACGCGACTAATTTTAATGCCGAAAACCATCTCTTTCTCCCTACTTATTCATCATCATTTTCATCTTCTTCAGCATTACTCTCAAAACAATTCCAATCTCACTTATTCTATCTATGCCAAAATTTCCAAGCCACCTACATGTCCATCACAAGTCCACACCTACATTTTCTTATCTTTCTTACTCAACAATACATTAACCAATAAGATAAACATCAATCCAATACATCACACCACCATTTAAAACCAATCAACATTCGCCCACATCCCAAACAATCCACCTCCGCTCTACTGCCTGACACCATCTACCACCACTGTATGCCACCAATATAATCATCGGTACCACCAGCATTACTATTTTTTACACAACATCTCCATGAACTTTATGATAATTAAAATACCCAAAAACCTATGATAAATAAAAACCCAAAAAACACAAACATCATATTCTCTTTTTGAGTAACAAATATCAGATTCTCAATGCCTTTGGAAGAATCATCATGTGCAACACAAATCTTGAAATCATAAGCTTTTAACACAAAACCCAAAACAATATAGTTATTCAAAAACCAAACCCACAAGCACCAACAAAAAAAAACACAAATACGATACAGCCTCCATTATTCATTGGCTGATTTGGCCGGTAGCCATCTCCCTTCTCGTCCAGATCTCGAGCGGTGACTTTGTTAAAAGCGTGGGTGGTTTTGTGTGTTGGGAATATGGGTTTTTGGATTTTTGTGTGGATCATGAACAAAAGATATCTTGGGGGTAACGTCGTTTATAGATATGTGATTATGGGTTTTAGATTTTTTGGTGCTTGTTAATTATAGATAATTAGAATTTGATGCGTTTATAATGAAATTAGGGAAAAGGTATGCAATTTGTGCTTTTTTATGAATGTAGCGTTGTGTATGAATTTTGGTACAATAAAATTAAACATATTAATAATTATTAATATCAATAAAAGAAAGAATATTATGAGGGTATTATAGTTCATATAATTTTCATTCTAAGATGAGGGTTATTTTTGTCATTATAAGTAGTTTAATTAGTCAAAGTAACAGTCAACAACAAAATGAACTATAGTGAAGGGTTCGTCGGTATTTTGAACAAAATCCGTAAACTTTTTGAAAAATGGACCAAAAGTGAAAGACCCGTCAAACCACGGGGACCAAAAATGCAGTTTACTCAAAAAAAAAGAATGAGAAATGATTTTAGCCACATATAATCCAAAATATGCCGGCGGTCGGTATCTATTATCTATTAAAGGTGAGTTTGTCAAGTAATATCTTAACCAAAAATTTGTACTAATTAATGCCATGTGGAAACTCATATTTTTTTACGTTGGATCAAAAACTCCATTTCCCTAATTAGAGAAAATGCCCCATTTATCAATTCAATCTTACACGAAAACCTGACAACTAATTTCTTCCTAAATCAAATGACCCTTATAATTTGCACAATACAATTTATATCAAATTCATAAAAATAACAATACATCAAGTGCATAATAATCATCAATTACCAACATTATTTTGGGGATCTATGATTTTTTTTTCTATTCATCTTATCCATTGAGGTTAGTGTTTTGGTTTAATCATTGTTCGATTCATATTATATTTTTTTATGCTTGCTCTAATAATATTATTGTTCTTCATATGGTGTTTTTTTCATCTTGATTTACTACAATCCATAAGTATCTTCACACACATTATCGGCTTTGGATATCTTAATTTTTATTTATTTTTTGATGATGCGGCTTATAAGCTTTATTACGAAAAAAATGTTACATGGATGAGGTTAAATTGTCGGTAAGAAACCTGCTTTCGTGAACAGCAGGTGCTTTTTTATTTTCAAAAAAGCCACACCACAACCCCCCCATTACCCTCCAACAAGACTTATGGTGTTGCGAATGTGCAATACTTTTTTCTCATATAACCAATTATTAGATGGTAATTGTTTTGTTTGAAGATAAGCAAGTCTTTTGCTTTGTTTGCAAATAACCATACTTGGCTAATAGGTATATCATTAGAATATGAGTCGCTTTTGGATTTTTATTGTTACATGTTCTTATTTGTATCATGATAAGAGTTTTCTATTGCCGATAAAATTCATTAGATTTGATGCTTTTTTTAGCTAAACTGCCAACTATTATTTTAAATTTTGCTATTTGATTCAAATAAATCAATTATCTTTTGATAATGGGTGTTTGTTGAGTGTTGGCAAGTGTATGATAAAATGTCTAAGAGAAAATATATAACAAGTTCTAAACTTTTTTAATTTTTTGATCTTTGAATTATGTGTATGTGTTGGTAAGTTTATGGTCGTTCTAAGTTCATTTATCTACACATTTACAATCTTTCTATTATAATTTAATTGCATATTTTTGTTCTTTATATTGATTGCAGGTCACATGTATGCATTTAAGAAAAAGCCTATACTTTCTATGTTTGGACAACTTCTACCGCTGATCCTTTTGAATAAGCTAAAAGGAAATCAAGGTCATTGAGGTATGAAAAAGCTTATACTTTCTATGTTTGGCCTGAACTTGATGTTTGTGGATTGGATTTAAGATCATGATTTCCCGTTTTAATAAATGATCACGAATAGTTAATATTCCAAAGATCTTTCTTTACATGCCAAAATTGTACGTTCTAAAATTAGGGACAATGCTAATGAATGCCATAATACTAAGTTAAACACAAGGTTTGTGCTTAATAAGGGTTGCTTTGGGATTGCTTATAGATTAAGTAAATTTAAGGGATGTTTTCGAACCTTTTTAGCTTACTAAAAGGGTGGGAATGCTTTTTAGAATATCTATTTCATACAATGTTGCTTTGGGTGTAATACTAAAAATGCTACTAGCGGTTGTTTGGTACTTTGTATTACTTATTAGAATAACGTGTTATTGAGGTTGTTTAGTATTACTTATTAGAATAACTTTTTATAGGGTCTTTAACATAGCTTAGATCATTCTCATTACAAGTATCAAGACATATTAATCAAAGCAATTATAATGTTCATCATGCATATTTAATAAATGAAAGGTTGCGAACAAATTGATTTTTTACATTTATACTCTGATGTAGTTAACATGATTGAAAATTGTACAGGGCCCATACACTTCAATGATCTCATTGGTTGCTTTAATGATGGAAGCAAAAATTCGGCTGGCATTACCATGCATTGGTTGTATTCTTGGTGGTTTGTTGTAGCTAAATTTATAACACCCCTATTTTTGACATATAGCAGCGGAAGCTAATCTGGGTATTATTTCATAGTACAACAATCATAATCATAGAAAACGACTCCAAAGAAGCGTTTTTAAAAAAGTAAGTATCATTCATTATTTAATCAAGTGATTTTTACAAACGGATGAGCTCCAAAAATCTAATGAAAATAAAAGTTTGAATGATAATCAGTTTTGCCTCTTCAAGTCTGTGCCACTCCTTGCCATAAGTGCTAATTACCTGAGATAAACTGCTAAAAAGATCATACACAATGGTTGAGTGAAATTATATGGTTTATGGATAAATTGTTTGAATACAGTCATATTATCAGTTGGTTACTTTGTTTACACCACATAAGTGTAAATAATGAATGAGTATTTAAAACCTGTGTTTTCATGTCTTTGACGACGGTCGATAAGCCACATATTACCTTTTGTATTGTACGAAACTAGTGTGCTTTATAATCGTTAAGTTGCTAAATCGCGTAAGCTAAAAATTAGGTTCCATGTATTCGGGCTAAAAAAATTAAAGCGTTTACATCAATCAAGTATATTATAATAATTTTTGTGAGTATAATTATGTTCCTTGTTCTATTTTATTTTTATCGGATAAGTATAGTGTTTACGCTTTTCTGCGATAATTTACGTTTAGGCTTTCCCGGAAACTCATAATTACATTCTTCGGCTTCATCTAATTTCAACGATTGTACCCAATACCTAAAGTTTTATTAAATTTACCCAAGAAAATATTATCTTACACTTTGTACATTGGAAAATGAAACATTTCACAAATACTTTCAAGTAAATACATTTTATTTAAAAGCTACAACTTGTAACTAGTAAAGTTTTTGCTAGATTTTGATAATATCAAAATCATCTGATTGAATCCTTATCCACCCCCGAACCCACGAAATAACAACAACTAGGAGGCATAGAGCACACATTTTACATACCACTTGGTCTTTGTACATCTTTTGCCATTAAACTCATAGCTTGAAATTGGTTTTTGACAAAGACATGGACCAAGACCTCTTAAACCCTCATCATGGTTTCCTTGGAATCCTAATGCACACTTTGACCACTCTTTTTATTTATATATATATTTACTACTTGCATGCTTGAACTTATCATCTACACACTTTACACTTAACTAGAAAATCAAAAACTCTTCCCTTTTGTGCTCCCTTATCCCACGGCTCAACCCCCCATATAACAAATTCACATCATATAAAGTTTCTACAACTATATTCACTCATTCTAAGATATTCTAGGGGTTTTTGTTTCCATGCATTGGCTAAATTAGCATTTTCATAGTATTAATCAAGTAAAAGGAAGCTAGGGTTTTATTAAGAAAACAGGTTTTCTTGGTTATAATCTTGGGTTTAAAGTCTAAACAAGGGTTTAGCTTATTTGTCATAATCCTACTTCCATCTCATTAAGTTTTATTAAGCCCTTAACCTTTTCATTTATATGTTTTTATGCACATGTGATTGGATTATATAGATGAAATCACCATTAGGTATGTTTAACTTGTAAACATGGATTTTTCTGGTAAATATAGTTTTTATGCACTTATAAACATGTTGTTGGGATGGTATATTGGAATTTTTAAATGGATACTTGGAGTATTTTAAAATCTTATTAAGGTTAAAAAAGTGTAATGCAAATTGGGGTTTTTTTTAAAAGGATCATTTAATTTGTTTCAAGTAAAGTAAAAATAAATAACTTCGATAATCTTGTTTATGATGCTTTAAGTTTGATCTATGAACACAAATATAAAAGTCATATGGAAGTAAAAAGACTTGTTACACTTGTGGTAATATTATAAAGTGTAAATAAATATAGTAAAACAGATTAGAAATGGAACTTAACTAACTCACTCCAAGTTTCTGTCCAAAATTCGTGTATAGAACATATTGATTTATATTTTTATAAAATAATACGACCCATGACGATTCCGAAAAAGTAAGAAACTTGTCAAACGGATTAATAACGAAAAAGTTACGTTAAAAACGAGTTATACGTTAATTAAAACGTGAGTTTATAAAATAACTTTTTATAAACTTATATCAACAGCTAGTTTGATATTTTAAAAAAATAAAACTTTTTAATACATATTTTTAGGTTTCCAAAATGTTATGAAGGTATTTTTTTTATTTAATAAACGAACGAGTTATGAATTTCGCGTGTTTACGACAATTAATACTTTATAAAACTAGTTTTTATAAAAGTTACGGTCATGACAGAAAGTCATATTTTTGTAAACTTATAAATTGGATAGGATTTTCAAATTAACGAGAAACGGTCCTCTAAAGAATCGTTAAAAACGGAGCTATAAAGAATAAAATACGACATTTAGGTTTTACGACTATCAAATACGACTTTTAAATAAAAAACTTAGTGTCTGATTTGTGTGAACAGTAATAGTTACTGATCACCAGAGGGTAAAATATGGAAAATGTCTTATTATGATACTCGTCTAATAGAAGGTGGGCATATGTAACGTCAAGAATCGGGCTTAGACGCAAAAGTTATGCTAGTATTTACTAAAACGGTTATTATAAACGTTTTAACTTATTAAACACAATTTTAACAAAAACATTAGTTGGTGATTGAACTATATAGAATTTATGTGTTATAAAAGTATATATTACTAGGGAGTTTCTTTATGAGGCATCTTCGGATGTGTATCGACGAGAAGTTGTTGGGTTGTTTTCGATTTAAAGTTTCTTAAATCCTGTACGTAATTGTCAGGAACCTTTTTGAATTATGTTTGCCCGAACGATAGTACGATGTAACAAATATAAGATTATATTCTATGTTATTAATAAAGTACTCGGTTACTTATACGACCTTTGGTATTTAGGTAGCATTCGATCTTTTACGTGACGCTTTTTCTGCGATATTGGATTATCAGAATCAAGGTTAGTTCATAGCCCCATATTTTTTACGATTTCTATAGATTTATAACTTTTTTTTGGGGTGGAAACATACATGCTTTGTTTTATTAATTGGACGCAAGTGGTATTTTATATTGTTTACTTGTTTTGCGGTAAGTTGCGAGAACCCAGTTAAGTACCATATGTCATGAACTGCTCAATTGCATAGATGTCTGTTGGGATTACATTTATGTGAGCGCGAATGTTATTTAATAGAAATCTATTAGGGAAACACAACGAACCTCCCCGTTCGGGTCTAGCTAATCACATGGAAGAACGTTATAGCTTGTCGAATTTGGATGTTTAGGGTTTGACATCCGGTATGGGAGTAAATTGCAATATATATTTTAATTGCAAGAAAGATCGTCGAGCTTCAGTGTCATGAGCTTAGTGTAAATGTAACGTTGTGGTTTTGTTTTTTTTTCCTTTTGATGTCTGCGTTAAGCCTGGATCTTTCATTGTTCAATAGCAAATTCCTTGTTAATTTTGTTAACTAGCAGCTTATTTTTTGTGTGGATATCTTTAGTATACATCTTGAGTTACAAATAGCATCTTTTAGTTTCCATTTTCATCAAGTAATAAGCTAGAAATAAGCCAAAATCCAAAAAGTTAGGGAAAAGCCAAGTTACTGTGACAGATTTCAAAATGCTTATTTTGTAGCTTATCTAGTTGTTAAAAGTAGGAAGTGCTTTTGTTAAAGTTGTAGAGATTAAGCTCTTTAACAACTTTCATGTTTTAAGTTTTTGCTAATTCTCAATATTTCAATAAGCCAAAAATAAGCTAGATCGCGAGGTTTGTTGTGTATTTTCTTAATAGTATAGGGTTGCCAGTTTTCACTGTAGTGTAAATTTTCAATAGTTAGCCCGCTTACCCTCTTTTTTCTATCTTTACATTTTCTACCCTCTTCTTTCTAGAATAATAAATAGTTTTAATATTTTTTTTATTAGTTTAAATAAAATTAGGTTTAAAGTTTTAATTGATAAAATAGGTTACAATTGGTTTATAAAAATTAGGGCTTTTTGTTTCAATAAATTTTTGCACCTTTCTAGTCTATAAAAACCATTTTTCCTTATTTTTCTAGTTAAAATTGTAATTTCTAGGAATTTAAATAGATTTTAGGTAAATCCTTTTTCTTAAAAAATTCATAAAAAATTCAAAAATAGATAAAAAATTCCAATTCTTTTTCCTAAAATTTTCTTTTTAAATTTGTGATTTTTAGGTATAAAGTTTGTTAAAAATAGTGCTTTAGATTTTAAATTTCAGTTTTAGCTCGCGTTTTCACTTTTCGTGCATTTAAATTTCGAGTTAGTTAATTGTTTTTAATTCGTGCTATTATATTTGTAGTATAATCAATAATTCAAAAATCCTTTATCAATCTTAACTCGAATCCAAATTTTCCCAATTCTCAATTCACGATTTCATTGGGACACGACCCGAGTAGTACAATACTTCCCGGATAAAAATATACAAATTGTGTTTTCTTTAGTAAGATTTTTACCTTATATTTCTCTTGTTTGAGAAGTATTTTGGAAAGAAATTTTCACGGGATTAATACTATAAGTATATAAATTTGACTAGTGCTTTCAACTGAATCAACACACCACCTCGGAAGAGACTACTACTTACTACTCCCAGACCTGGGTGTGAGGTTGGAGAGAGTTCTGCTGCTGCTGCTGCAAGACAGCCAAGACCCACTATGGCCCATAGAGTCGATCATAGTCATGTAGACACTATGGAGACCAGGTTTTGAGATATTGAGAGGAGGATGATGACCGCTTTAGAGATGGTCAACATGAGGGTCAGTTACCAGGTAGATGTTAGCAGTAGAGAGAGTTCTGAGTTTTACACACGACATCACGATGCCCAGAAGGATCGTGCAGCTGTGAGAGCTGAGATTGAGGTATTGAGGAGAGAGAGACTTGCTTACGAGCAAGAGAGTATGGAGACCCGTCAGGCCTTGGCTAGGTCTGAAGCTTACTGCAAGTCATTAGAGGCACGAGTTACAGTGTTAAAGACTGAGGTGCATCGCCACGAGTGGCAGCGTTAGGCTGCAGATGATTTGGCTGTTCAGCATATCATGCGTACCCAGGCAAGACGTCACAAGAAGTGAAGCCCAAGCACAATAACCACCCCTTTTGTGGGAGATTGTTAGCCTCGTTTTTAGTAAAGTGATGGTCATTATTTATTCTCGAGCCTTGTATAGGAAAATATAGTATACAAAAATTACTAAAGCTAATTGGGCCTAGGTTTCAGGCTAAATCCCATTGGTAGTCTTATATTCAGCCCACTAAGGCCCAACCGAAACCCATGGAGGGTTCGCCCTTTTTGGGTATAAATACCTCTCCCAAGCATGTTTGGGAGGGTGTTCCTTCTTGTCATTTCTCATTTTTCTCTTAAGAAGTATACCATTTTCTATCTTTTACTTTCTCTCTCTAAAACTCTCTTTCTCTCTCTAAGTTATATGTATTTCGTGTGGCATGGATGTGAGATGATATAGTCTAACACATATTGTGTCAAACTATGATTGGTTATTTGATACGAAAGATTTAAAGTTTTTAAACAGAAACGTATTCACCCCCCCCCCCCCCTCTACGTATTCTATAAACTCTAAAGACAAAAACACATAAATAAACGCACATTACTGGTTCGCCACACCCAATTATTATTACACGCAACATGTGTTAGTGTTACATGACCCTCACTTACCCAAAACAACAGGGCACACAGAACATCTTTATGACCATACCATATGTGCTATCTTATCAACAATTAACAATGTTTAACAACTACATCAAGTGTCATAAAACTTAACATCATAAAAAAACTTTAAAACACAAACAAACATTCGAACATCATAAAACAACTTTAAAACAAAACAAACATTCGAACATCGATAATGCATCACATTATAACTAGAACCTTCATAATAAGACTTATAGTTCTATTGATACATGGAACAAAGCTTTAAACGTACAAGCAGAAAACTTAAACGATTATCTTTTTTTGTAATAACTTTAATGTTGAATAGAAATATTACGATATTTAATCTATACATTCTCTTCATGTTTTGGTGATGACAAACATGTACATTATAAACACATAACGTAAAGTGCTCAAGTTACTTGTAATCACAAATCATCAATGCATTCATACGTCAACATCTCTCGACGTCTCAAGTCTGCTTAAAACAACAAATATAAGTTTGCACCTGACGTAAATCATTAAAGGTATGAACAAACAAACTTTAAATTTGTTGGATGATCAAAGAAATATTTTTTGTCCTAAACTTTACATTTTTATAAATGTAACAAAAGGTTTTTACAAAAATAATTAGACAAAGTATTTTCGTAAATATAAGAAATGTTTTAATTCAAAATAAATATTTGAATTCAAATTTTCACCCGAAAAACGGAAAAATTTGCCTTAGATAAACCTTCCCTAGAAAAGGACAAAATCAGAGCATCTAAAAATAGGCGGCCCTCTTAGCTCATAAGGGCGGCCCCCTTTGTGATAAGGGGGCCATCATAGGAGCTAAGGGGGCCGGTAATAAGAAAAATAAATAAAAAATATTTTTTTCCCCTATAAATAGTGGACTATTCCTACAGATTTTCTTACCTCTTTGCACATAGTTTTTCTCAGATCTAAACTGTTCTTCCAAACTTTTTATTTGATCACTTAACTTGTTATAAGTTTGTTTAAATGTGATTCAATCATGTATTCCTCCAAGTACAAAAGAAGAACTCTCGCTATCGTCAAGATACGAAGTTATGTAGTTTAGTTAGTGTCTTACATTCACAATGTACAGATCGAGTCCATGTATTCCAAACTTGTGTACTAGATAGATCGTAGTAATCGTGAGAGAATAAATAGATCGGGGTAATCATGCTAGTGTTTAGGTGAAGTGAAGTGTTGATAGTGTGGTCAGTATTTAGTCCTTAAAATACAAAGTGTGTGGTAGATTGGTACTAGCTAAGATTAGAACTCGACATTTAGCTTAGTGTCAGATAACATTATAAGTGATGTTGTGTGGTTTGTTATGATTCGGGAAAAAATTAGCCCCGCCGCAACGCGCGAGTTATTTTGCTTGTTACTCTCATTACCCAGCTGATACACTGTCGTTTTGACAGTGGGCTGGGTACTTTTTTTTTGGGGCTCTCAACTTGGGCCGGCCCATTTAGCCTTTTTTTTAAGGCAATGTAAAAAAAATCGCTCGGCACAAAATAGAAAAAAAATTTACAAAAGTGTTGACTTATAAAAAAAATATCCGCGACATGAGGCCCAACACATAAGCCCATATAAAAAAACAAACTATTAAACATGAGACTGAAAAAATAAATCCCCACAAATAAAAAATAGAAAAAAATAAAAATAAAATTTTAACACAAAAATAAACCAGCAATTCAGATAAAAAAATACCCGCGACATGAGGCCCAACACATAAGCCCATATAAAAAAAACAAACTATCAAATATGAGACCGAAAAAATAAACCCGCACAAATAAAAAATAGAAAAAAATAAAAATAAAATTTTAACACAAAAACCACACTATTAAACAAGAGACCGAAAAAATAAACCCACACAAAATACAATAAAAAAAACTCCCTGCTGTAACGCGCGCTTCTCATTTAAAGCCCACGTTCTCATGAAATTATATTAAAAAAAACCGTATAGCCAAAAAAGCAACCTTTAAACATGAGCCCCACACATAAGCTCATATAAGAAAATAAAACAAACTATTAAACATGAGGCCGAAAAAATTAACTCGCACAAAATAAAAAATTAATATATCCGTCTTAATATATCCCGGAGAGGTATATATATTCCGTCTTTTCTTTGTCCCGTTTGTGGTAGCGTCACAGAATCGTCAAGTCATTTATTTTTTGATTGCCTTGTTGCGAAAGATAATTTTCGCAAGATTTGCCGTTGGTGGGAGGTGGATTTCATGGAAGTGCATACGTTCGATGAATGGGTTTCTTGGATCGTAAATCTTCGGATTCCTATCAAGCATAAAAGGTTGGTAGAAGGGGTGTGTTTTGGGTTGTGGTGGCTAATTTGGGCTTATCGTTATAAGTGTGTATTTGGTGTGGTTTCTCCTTCTAAGGCGGATATTTTTGATGATGTTGTGTCGTATTCTTTTTTATTGGAGTCGGTTTAGATGTAATGTGTCGTTTAGTTGGGTTGATTGGCTAAAAAAATCCTCATCTTGTAATTTTGTAATTTTTCTAGCTTCTTGCTAGTTTTTTAATAAAGTGTTGTTCAAAAAAAAAATTTAATAATGTCTCGCAACAACGCAAAAAAATAACGACTCGCAGCAACGTGCGGGTAATCCTGCTTGTTCTATTAAGGGATGGAAACAGAACAAAAAGTCACCATATGCGTTTACGAAAAATCAAACAAACTACATCCGCGACTTTTTGAAACCGAATGTATTTATTTGAAAATGAGGCTTTTACAACAAAATTAACAATACAAAATAAGAATCTATGGGTGTCCTGAAACTCTCCTGAAACACGTCTTGTTTCCGCTGATTGTATTTGTATTTCCAATAATAACATGTCCTTTAAACTACATGTACTTTTTCCCCATAAATCATAATCACTAAAAGAAAAGTGTTGGACCTTTTTTTTCAACGCTTTTTTAAGCAATGTCTTATTAACACGCCTAATATGATGAGTTAGTTTATGAGTCTTATTATCATGAAACTTAATAGAACATTTCATGTATTATTGATGTTATAAGATGACTTTCATACGACACTTACTCATTTTAGTCTCGTTATGATATAGCATAATACGACACTTGCTATTTAGGTCTTGTTATCTTATGTTTTATAGGACTCTGATACGAATCGAATCGATAATGAGGTATAAACGATTAATAAAGAACAAATATAGAGTAATCGACGTTCGAGAAGTCGAATAAGCTCACCCAATAAAGATACTAAATAACTAAACCATTCATATAATTCTCCATAATAAGAATACAACCCCTATTTATAATAGAAGTTACCCTAGACTTAACTTGGTCCATAAGATAATGCAATAAATAAAAAACTAAATAAACTAATTGATTAATAATAATATGCAGGATCATATCAATACTCCCGCCCCCAAAAACACTTTGTCCTCAAGGTGTTGCTCCAAAACCTTGCCTCAAGTGATTCCGGGATCTCATGTTTTGACTTGTATTTCTCCCTTTTGTAGGTCATAATCAAACATAAAAAAGTGTTGGCATGGCTGTTCATAATTTGCTAATCTATTGTCACAATTCAGCCCGCCATCTATAGCTTTAGTTTGCCCAACCTCAATCACAACACGAGACTTTGATTTCGTCCACATGAAAGGCCCTTTCCTTTTATTTCTCTTTCTATTGGCAGCACAATGTCAGAGACCCAAATGAGACCTCTTACTCTTATTCAAGGCACAACCAAACCCCTCTTTACCGACTCCTTTTTCTGTAGTCTTTTTGTTTGGATCAGATAAATCATCAAAACGTGGAGAATTTTGAATCGGTTTTGCGGGTACCGTGGCTGTTACTGCGGGTACCTTGGTTGTCACTGGTTGAGGCGTTTTAACAGACGATATGGGATTCGAATGAAAGATTGAATTAGATTTATCACCTCTTCAATCTTTTGATTCTATTCTTCACACCTCTTATCCTCTTCAATCTGTTGAATCCATTCTTTACGCCTCTTATCCTTTTTGTAAGCTCTAATAGCCATTTGTTCCCGTCTCTCAGCAAGTTTTTCTTTGATCTCCCACATGTCCATCTCCATACTTTGCTGCACAATTGTCATCCTTAGTTCAGATCTCACAGTCTCGTTATGGACCTTTTTGTAAGCCTTCATACTTGCTCGATGCTCTTCCATTATAGCCCACCGTAAGTGAGACATTGATACCCGGGATCAAAAGAAGATTTAACCTTTTTTACGAACAAGATAATTTTTTGGTGGTGAAAAGTGATTCGGATGAACAAGAATTTCTGGATGTGAATAGTGATTCGGATGAATAGTGTTCTTGTGAACAGTAAACATTTTTTTTAAACCCTAGAATTGAAACAGCTCTGATACCAATTTGATAGACACCAAATTGATAACAATAAAAATAAGCAACCGAAGTCGGATGCTTGTAGATAAATTGATAAACTGATAAATAAATGTTTCCTACGACAAAAACAAAGTAAAATCATAATTCTTGACATCCCCAACCCCTAAAGTAACCCCCCCCCCCCCTCTTAAATAGGGTGCAGATTTCTTCTTCCCCAAACTAATACCAAAAATAAACTAATAATAACATAATTAACCATTAACTACCATTAACTAATAGTTAATGGCAATTAGCCCCCTCGAATCTTGCGCTTATAAACTTGGCCCCAACGATTCATATCATCACCCCCGCCATGAAATACCACCTTGTCCTCAAGGTGGAGCGTGTTCTTCGTCATACCCCCTTCTTTCTCCTCCTCCTCATCATCCGCGAGAAGAACCTGAAGTGCTTTCACTGAACATCGATGTCCTGGACCGAACTTCCCATAACATCGATAGCAAAGCCCTTTAGCTCTCTTATCTGCGAACTCCGAGTCTGTCATGCATTTAAACGGACCCTACGTTCAGGTTCAGGTAATGGTTCAACAAGTTCAGAATTGGAAGCACGTGTATGCATCCAAAGGAGAAATTTTTTAGGTCAGTTTGCCAGAAAACTATACGGCGATTTTTGAAAAAT
Source organism: Tanacetum coccineum (assembly GCA_026074375.1). Classification (NCBI taxonomy): domain Eukaryota; kingdom Viridiplantae; phylum Streptophyta; class Magnoliopsida; order Asterales; family Asteraceae; genus Tanacetum; species Tanacetum coccineum. Next base: position 33,832 of record BQNB010021388.1, on the reverse strand, counting down.
AGAGGGGTTAAAGTAATTTTCCAGAGTTGACTACATAATAGCTTAAAAATCCCCGGCAGCGGCGCCAAAAACTTTGATGTGTTTCAAAAGCTTTAAATTTATAATGACTGAAAATACCAATTTTATTATAGGGAAACACACGGGTAAAAGTATAACCCACGTATGTAGTATAATCTTTTTAGGTAAGACCAGGTCGTCCACAGGGATTTGAGTAGTATTCTAATAATCAGAAAAACAGACTTTAACAATTTTGTAAATAACTTTTTACCAGTGATAATAAAGATGACTACTCGGATAGTTGAAAATAATTCATAAGTGTTGGAAATGATTAAGACCTCGAAGATGGAACATTTAACTTATAAAAAAGGTTTCTCGTCAGAAAACGTTTTCACAAATTAACTTAATTAACTCAAGACTTATATTTAGTAGACTAGACCAAATGTGTCACTCAAATAGTTTAGTTACTTATTATATCAAAGCTTATTTTGTTTATCAATTTATGAAAGTGGATTTCTCGACACATACGATAAAGATCATAGACAAATCTTTAAAACCACATAGATCATAACGGGTCTTTCGACCTATACCGATATGATTATATAATCTATGTTGATAAGCAAAAAGCCGATAAGATAGGGTATAACAGGATTGCAACATAAGCTTGAGATTAAAGAGATCACGATCATACCAAACACTTATTCATTATTATAACATCACCGAGTAGTCATGAGAGATTTAGCCTCTCATGACTAAGTGGTTCATAACATAGCTTGATTCAACAATAAACTTCATTATTTAACGAAACTAGTATGATGATCTTCTTCGTTCTTGGTTGTTTGATCTTGATTTCTCCAAGAGGGTATGGTGTTTTATGCTTGGTGGATGTTTGGAAAGGGCTTGTGAGGGAAAAGGTGTGTGTGAGATTGTTATAAGAAGAAATGATGAAGGAATGAATTAATTTGCTTGAAATTCGTCCCCTATTTATAAGTTGTATGAGGGGTGAAAGTGAGGCGCACAAAGATATTTGTGTGGCGTACTTGGTGATTAAATGCGAGGGAATTAAATGTTTAGTGAATAAGTGCGGCACACAAGAGAATATGTGCGGCGTACTTGGGGTATTAATGTAGTAGCATTAAAGTTTTCATTTATTCTTCGTAGTTAGATGGAAAGTGCGGTGCACAAAATAGTAAGTGCGACATACTTGTGGAGTTAATGTTGAATTTTGACTAAGTCTTTATTTCATGACTTGAGGGTAAGTGTGGCGCACAATTGGTAAGTGCGGCACACATTTGCACTTTAGAGCTTGAACTTTATCTTTTCTTTGTATATTGTGTTCCTGAAGTGTAATTACACAATCTTTGTTGTGTTTGAGCTTGGAATATCTTCAAATGAACTTGCAAGTAATTCATGATATTAAGTATCGAAAGTTCACGATAAGTGATTAAATATATACAAATAACGCTACCGAAAACATGTATAATTTGGGTGTTATCAGACCCCCTCCGCACCTACCCTTATAGCCACAGCTGGAGGCCGAGAGCTATCCCCCACATCTCCACCAACTTTGTTTGGCGGTTTAGCGGCTACCCCTTTCCCTACTTCGTCAATTATAAAGCCAATTACATGGCTTGTCTTACTCCTACCGGCTTTTGGGTACGAACAGCAACCCGTAGATCCGGCTTCGGTCCTTTGATAAAAATCCCCTTCTGAACCTCCTCATGTAACCCCGACAACTGAGCTGCCATCTTCTCAAACGTCGTGACATAATCTCGGGCCGTCCTATTCTGGCTAATGGAAAAGAATTGCTCATGTAGGCTGCCCGCTTGGGAAGATTGAAAACGAATTAACATCCGGCTTTTGAGCTCTTCCCAAGTTCGAAAGGGTTCCTTAGTCGCACTCTATCGGGACCAAGAAAAGGCTGGCCCTTCCAAGCACATCATCACTGCTCTGAGACGTTCCCTAGTAGTAAACAACCCCTGGATATCATAGAATCTCTCAGCCTGGTACACCCAGTCGTATACATCATCCCCATTAAACAAAGGCATCTTGAGTTTTCTCAGACGGTAATCCGTTCCAGAGCCCCATCCATGGTCAGACCCGTGATTAGGCAGGGGTGTGGTCCGAATCAGCCCCCTAAATATCCCACCAGTACTTCCCAATGAAAAATCTGAAAAATTCTGAAACACACCTTCTGTACTCACCGATGCCCTGTGATTCTGGTGATTACTGTGCTCCCCTGTCGAGAACGGCCGACTGAAATCACCCGTTGGCCTTGTCGGGATCGGGTATCCCTGAGAATAAAAGCATAACCCGAAAAAACTCGTGTATGCAGCCAACGAAGGGGGTGGGTACTGCTGAAATATCAGCGGTTGGGTGAGAGTGTATGGTGGTGGCATGGTGGATGTGTAAACGGGTAACGATTGTGAAATAAAAAAAACAGAAAAAAAGAAAAACAACAAGAGAAAATAAAAAAAAAAAGTAAAAAAAAAAAAAAAACAGAAAATGGAATGAAGAAAAAAAAAAGCCAACAGATAAAAGAAAAGATATAAAAAAAAGCAACAGCAAGCAAAGAAAACCATATAATAAAAAACGAACCTAAACCCTCCCACACCCCCACCTCTCGACCCACCCCCATATCACCCTGCTCACCGACACCCTTCCATCCCCCCCCACCCCTACCCCGTCCCCCTCCCGCCCACCAGCCCCGCCCTCCCCCGCAACCCCTCCCCCCCCCTCCCCCCCCCCCCCACCACCCCCCCTCCCCTCCCAACCCGCCGGCCCCCCCACACACATTACCACCCTACCCCCCGCCCCCCCCCACTTGCCCCCCATACGACCAACCTCCCCCCCAAACCCCTCCCCCCCCCACGACCCCAACACCCCCCCACCGTCTCCCCCACACCCCCCTCCCCCCCAGCCTTCCACGCCACCAACCCCACCCCCCCCCTACCCCTCTCCCAAGCCCCCCCCCCACCGCCGCTCCCCGACCCCACCCACCCCCCCCCCCCTCCCCCATCATCCCCCCCCCCCCCCGCCCCCCCATACCTCCCCGCCCCCCCCCATCCAGCCCCCACCCCCACCCCGCAAACACATTACCTCCACAACCCACCACTTTTAGCCGTGATTGAGTTCCCATTATGTATGCTCTCCATGAACGGTCGCCGGAGACTATTATCATGTCACCAAAGCTTTGAAGCGTCATGTCGCTTATACAGCACCCCTCCCATCACCTCCGAATTGAAGAACAGCATCAACCTATAATTAGATCCATCGAATTCCCCTCCAGCACCACTACACCATGAATGAAACCTGGCGTTTTTCCTTAAACACAGTCTGTACCGCTTAGATACTGTTTGAACCACGTCTATCAAATTGGTAATTATATACCTCGTGAACCAGAATTACCCACAGTACAGATAAGAGATGTGATACCAATTGATACGAACCGAATCAATAATGAGGTATAAACGATTAATAAAGAACAAAGATAGAGTAATCGACGTTCGAGAGGTCGAATAAGCTCTCCCAATAAAGATACTAAATAACTAAACTATTCATATAATTCTCCATAATAAGAATACAACCCTAATGCCCTATTTATAATAGAAGTTGCCACAGACTTAAATTGGTCCATAAGATAATGCAATAAAAAGAAACTAAATAAACTATTTAATTAATAATAATATGCATGATCATATCAGACTCTAAGCATCATAGGTCATATTATATGAAATCGAATATGACACATTTTATATGTGTCCTATTAGATTCGATTTTATAAGACATTTATATGGTTTGATCGTATAATGAAGAATTTTAGTATACATGTCGTATTAAATTAGATTTATGGGACACTTATTTACTTTGTTTTTATTATGAAAGAAACTTGATACGACACTTGATATTTTAGTCTTATTATCACAATGTCTTATAAAATCGAATCTAATAGGACACCTAATGTATATGAGTTCTAACACATCTATTACTCCAAATTATTACGTAGATTTATACTAACGTTGTATTTTTTTTGGGTAAGAGTTTTATCTCTGGTAAATTTATTACTCTAAAAAACTGTTAAGTACAAAAGATGTGGGTGAATTTCACATCTTAGCCTAAAAAAGGCGAAAAATAACCGCACCTATTATGCTTCAGACCAAAACTATCATAAGAAAGAGAAATAAAACTTATGAAAAACTACAATAAATACCTATCTAATTTGATCACAAAGATTAATATCAAAAGCATTAGCAAAAACTGATTTTCCGTAAATCTAAGAGAATCAAAATTTACATCATTATACGGATCATAACAAGGTTGGATCAGGTGGTTATCACCCTTGCCTTTAGAGACAGATGTCAAGGGTTCGATCCTCACTCATTGCAAGGCCAGAGGTCCTTTTCTACCTTTAATAGAATCGGAAGCAGTCTCTCTACCTTAGGTAGGGGGTATGGTTGTCTACGTCTCAACCTCCCCATACACCGTGAAAGACGGTATTGGGACCCATAATCCGTGAAAGACGGTATTGGGTGTTACCTTACCTTACCTTATGCGGATCATCTTCATATTTCTCTTTCCATTGTTCATACAGACTCAAATTTCCAACTCCAGTATCACTAGTAGAAGCTTTGTTGTTAACCAACTCGGCTAGCTCATTGGCCATAAAGGGTGACCTTGAGAAGGTTGTTACCATATGTGAGAGGTCTTAAGTTTGAGTCTCTACATTGAGGTTTTTCTTCAAGGTGGGAATCTGTGGGATTCTGCCTCGTAGATGCGTCGATTCGAGGCTGGCAGGGACTACCGTCTGGGTATGTATTGTTGAATCGAATCATTAATTATTATTCGAGGCTGACAGGGACTACCTTCTGAGTAAGTACTGTGAAATCAAATAACTAACTTAGTATTTTACAAACTCGCCATTCTAAAAAAAAGTACAGTAGAAGCTTTGTTAACCATTGAATTAATTGTCATAAAGTTCGCGGTCTCATATTTTATAGGAAGGGAGATGTTTATAGGAGTATAACTTTAACATACATTCAGGGACGGAGCTAGGGGGTCCCGTGGGTGCTCAAGACACCTATGAATTTTTTTGATATAGTGTTAATTTTTTGAAAAAAATATAAAGTCTTTGCTTTAATTCACTTTTTAACTTTAATATATTACAGTTCAAAAAATTTTGTACATCCTGTTATATTTGATTCTGCCAGTGTTTTGAAAGGCTCAAGGCGCACTAAGGCGCAAAGGGCTTATGGAGCCTTGAGGCGAGGCGCAGATCAAGGCGCGGGCTTCATGAATATGAGTCGCATTAAAGTGAAGTAAATTATAATAGTTTAGACGAAAATTTATAGATTAATGATGACTTAAATAACATTAAAATAATTAATGTATCTAAAAAAACTGAACAATTAAATCAAAAATATCAAACAATGTATCATATTCATGGCATGACAAGATTACGTTATCTCATGCATAAAATAAAGGGAGAAGTTTGTATGTGCAGACACTTCAATTGAACGACCAAACACTCAAATTAATTGATTTATTTAGTTTCTAGGTAGTTTATAGGTAATCTATTATTAACATATAAGGGCAATGAATGTTAAATTCGAAAAGAAAGTTTCAAAATCCGTCACTTTTCCTAGGCGCGCCTAGGCTCAAGGCTCTAAATCCCAAGGCTCTGCGCTTTTTGTGAGCCTTATGTATGTGCGGGGTCTCGATCTGAAAAAATCCTTAGAGCTTGAGTCTTAGAACCTTAGAGTCTAGGCGCGCTTTTTATAACTATGGATTCTGCTCCGGCCCAGCATACATTAACTTTAAAATGCTAGTCATTGCATGATAAAAAAAATTGCTTCTTTAACGGTAAACATATTTTAAAAGCTAAGGAAATTGAAGATGCTTTTGCGACATACATGGTAGGTTGTTAGCATTTTGCTAATTTAATATTTATATAATTATTTAAAAAATAAAACAATAATTGATCCAACGTTCCAAACACTGTACTATGTTAAGGGAATTGAAAGTAGAGGGGCCCATTTATTTGGACAAGGCAAGATCACTTAAGCAATAATTAAGCATGATTAATGATTTCTCATAAGTATTTTAAAGAGAATCACATGACAGAGTAGCAGGGCATTAAAGATCCAATTACTTGACCACAGTCAACACAAATATAATAATCATTTATTCATTATAATAATTATTTCTCATTTTTAACAAAATCATCCTCAAAGTTAAATCATTTTTCATTTTTAGTTCAAAACACTTTAGTAATATTTCATTTTTATTAAAGTCTCCTTCAAAGTTAAGTTACTTTTCACTTTTAATCCAAAACACTTTGTTTTCATTTTTAACAAACCCCCTCAGAGTTAAACTACTTTTTACTTTTAGTCCAAAACACTTTAGTAGTAATATTTTATTTTTTGATTCTTAAACCTTTATAATAAAAAATGTTCTATACAAAGCACGTCGCAGCGAAGCGTAGGTAGGCAAATCTTGTATTCTACATTTGTGGACCAAAGTTAACACAAATATAATAATCATTTATTCATTATAATAATCATTTTCTATTTTTAACAAAATCCCCCCAGCTAACTCACTTTTTTGATTCACTTTTGAATTTTCACTTTTAGTCCAGAACACGTAAAACGTAACCCCCCTAAACATAAATCCGGATTTCTTGATTCTTAAACCTTTATAATAAAAAATGTTCTATACAAAGCACGCCGCAGCGAAGCGTGAGTAGCCAAATCTTGTATTCTACATTTGTGGACCAAAGTCAACACAAATATAATAATCATTTATTCATTATAATAATCATTTCTTATTTTTAACAAAATCCCCCCTCCCCCCCCCCCCCCCCTCCCCCCCCTTCTTTAAAGTTAAGTCACTTTTCATTTTAGTCTAAAACATTTAATATTTCATTTTTATTAAAGTCGCCCTCAAAGTTATGTTACTTTTCACTTTTAGTCCAAAACATTTTATTTCCCTTTTTAACAAAACCCCTCTCAAAGTTACACCACTTTTTTACTTTTAGTCCAAAACATTTTAGTAATATTTCATTGTTAATAAAGTCCCCCTCAAAGCTAACTCACTTTTCCGATTCATTCCCGATTCACTTTTTAGTCTAAAACACATACTAAAATAACCCCCCCCCCCCCCCCCCCTAAACATAAATCTAGATTTCTTGATTCTTAAACCTTTATAAAAAAAAGTTCTATACAAAACGCGCCACAGCAAAGTACGAGTAGCAGATTAACCAAATCTTGTTTAAAAATAAACGACACCAAAAGTGTTTTAAGGACCTTCACATGATGATATATTAATGTTTAAAATAAGCCTTTTTTTATTGCTAAACCAAAACATATTAAAATGTGATTTTTTTTATACTGAACTTACAATTGCTATATCTTACGTGGATACTTGATTTATTTTGACAAAATATATATTAGCACTTTTTTTCTGCTCACCACTAATCTTTTACTCTCAAAAAAGATTTAAACTTTGAAGATTAGTGTTTTAACATTATGAAATCACTTCAGAGCAGTTGATGCAGCCACGAAAACTCGACGTCATTTAGACGCGGCACAACGTCAAGCTAATGCCACGATACCGTCCTTTTGCGTCATCGTGCATATTTGAATTTGTTTTCAGTTAAGTTTGTGTTTTAGTTGGGTACGATAGGTCTCAAAAGATGTATTTTGTCTCAAGCCATAAGACAAGAGTTTTTTAGAGCAATGTTACCTCGACATAATATGTAACAATGAATTATAGATTGTGAAAATAAGAAAGAAATACTATAATATAACATGATTGGTCTATCATATTAATCGCATCATTGTGTGAAAGTTTTGTTTGTAAAAACATTTTTTTTATACGGGTGATAACGAAAAAAAAGAGAGATTTTAAGTGTTATGACGTGAATCTCTTGGTAACACTAAATATTGCGACCCGTTAGAACTCACACAAAACACATTCACACATACACAAAAGATACGTTTCACAGTGTTTTAGCTATAGCTTCGGGCTATAACGACGGCCACCTGTGTGATAACTTCCGTGTTGTGGATGTATAACGTTGAAAAGGTACACCCACTACAACAAAAGAAAGACTTCGGGTCGACATACTCGACCCAAAAATACAAAATCAATCGACCCTAGGGTCTAAGGGTCGACTTAGTCGACCCAAAAACGGCGACCCTAAATTTACGACCCAAAACATTTTGGGTCGACAAATTCCTTTGAGACTTGGGTCGACATATGGGGGCCACCACTTTTCAGTGGGACTCTTTGACTAAATTTTGGGTCGACATTCTTTTTGAATTTTGGGTCGACAATGTGGACCCAAAGTTTTTTATTTAATAAATGTTTTAAATAAAGAATATATGTATTTATTTATTTAGTGAATAAATAAATTTGGGTCGACATTCTTTTTGAATTTTGGGTCGACAATGTCGACCCAAAGATATATATATATAATAAGCAGTTTATTTGCAGCAGTCCTCGTAGACATTCCACTAAGCTAGGGTCGACATTGTCGACCCAAAGTTCGATTTTAGGGTCGACAATGTCGACCCTAACATGAACCTGGAAAAAAAAAAATCAGCTGCAGTTTTACCAGATTTTTTCGGGAAATTTTTCCAGAAAAAAATCTACGTTTCATCAAATCCAGAATTCGCCAAATCCACCATACGATACAATAACAAATCATTAAACGTTACAATACCATAAATCCATGATACGATAAATTACTATTCAAGAAATCCACGATACGATAACAAGTCTAAAAGTTTCACAAGTGTTACAAATTCACGATACAAACATAACAAGTCTAAAAGTAACAAGTCTAACAAATCCATGATACAAACATGACAATACCACAAAACGCCTAATCCGACTCCTCCGACTCATCCTGCACCTCCTCATTATCCCCCTCCTCGTCCTCCGAATAGTCACCACTCGATTGTTGAC
>BQNB010021388.1:4749-19038 GCA_026074375.1 Tanacetum coccineum | reverse complement strand
TGATTGGTTTTATTTTGATTTGGTTTGTGGGTTTTGATTGCAGCGACGATTGATAACAGAAACCACCATGTTTTCGGCTTTTCCGGTGAAGCTACAGCCTATGCTCATGTGTGCCCTATTTGCTGATTTGATGTAAGTCTGATTATATCTTTTTTAAAATTTTTAATGAATTGAGGCTTAATTATTTTTTGTATTGATTTGTGTTTTTTTTTTGTTAAGTTCTTGCTGGATTAAAGGAAAAGTTTGCAGAAGCTGTGTGTGAGGAGGGATGATGTGAAAGCTATCGTTTTGACTGGTAACTTCTTGAATCTATGTTTATAGTTAAATTGTTTAAAATGGTTTGAATTAATCTCTTGGAACGTTGATTCCAAATATGTCATTTTTCAATAACATTTTGTACTAATTGCCTACATATCATAACTTACAAAAGATACAACTCACATATCACAACTTTAAGAACCCACTAAACATTCTTTGTAGATACTTTGTGTAGATATTTGAAAGTAAAGGAGAGCTGGGGGCTTTTATGTATAAAAAGGGGCAACTCATTGTACCACAAGAAAAGGCCAACTTCATCGCTTGGTAAGCATCCCATCTGCCTTTGAACATATCTCTCGCACCTACGCCTTCTTATTTTATAGAAAGATAATCTGTTTGGAGCAAGAAATACCAATAGACACTACTTATGCGAGGAAGGTTGAGGAGATCATTCGTGTATCCACATTATATGTTTAGGGTACCATTCTAATCTTTTTAGCGTACACACTATATATAGGGTGGTTAATGATTAAATGCGTATGTTTGTGGCAGACATCGAGGGTGTGATGGTGAGGGGTTCGTGAGGAAACCGGGCTGCTATGGAAGAGAGCGCATACAGAAACTATCAAGGTATATTAATATATGCATAAACTTTATTAACATTATATTTATCACCGCACCAGTATAGTAATCTCTATCATGTTTCAATGGATGACGATGCCTATTCGAACCGTGGTCGAAGTGGTGGTCAGGGGGAATGCAAGCTATCGTGGTTGGACTGTTGCATACTCAGTAAGGCTCTTCAAACTGTATCATTAGGTTGTATTATTAGACGATAAGTAGCAGTGATTTTTGAGCGTGTTAGTTGATGTTGTGTCTGTGTATAAAGGAGATAACCAACTACTTAGCCCTTGAATTTACTCGACGGCAAGCTGAAACTCTACAAGCCCTTCAAAAGGTACCATTTTTTAGTGGAATGTTAATTTTGATATGTGCGGTAAGTATTTCAACTGTTTTTGTGACGACTTAGAGCTAACTTTTAGTTGTATGTAGGTATTTGTGCACCTCTTTATGATGTATCTACTGCATTGACTTCAGGTATGAGTTGGTCGATTTTTAAAACTCTTGGTAGAAAGTTCGAAAGATTAAAAGCGACTAAGGCTAGGTTTGGAATCAAAAAGACCAAAATCCTTTTGATGATGTTGAATTGAAAACATGTTTGGGTATTGAAAATCCTGTTCTTTATGTAATTAGAGAGTATTCTCACCTGCTTATCTTAGAGCTTATCTACGTACGTGTAAAGGAGTGTTCGGGATTGGTTACTTTAATTACACCGTGCATTTATTGATAGTCTTTCAAACAAAGTGACACTTTAAAAAAATCGTCGCATACTTATATTTTACCTGTATGTGAAATTAGTTAAGAAAATATGATGTTATGAATGCCCTTCATGCTGTGTTGCTATGAAATTAATGTGTAGATCTGCTGATTTTATATTTTTGTTTTTCTCTTCATGCCCATGTGACGTGTTAACTGGAAAGAAATAACAAAAATCTACCCGTTTGTAAGTAAATAGGCGAATAATGTAACACCCCCCAAAAATCAGGACAACGCAGCGGAATGGTAACATTTGGGGTGCTACTTCAGGGCACAAAACACAAGTCACGGAAAACGACCTCAAAAGAGACGTTTTAAGATAAATTTCACATTTGTTATATTAAAATCAGAGTTTACAAATTATTTAATGGTACTCAATTTATTAAGCGTTCAAAAATATATATATCCGCGCGACTCGAATGCTCCCAATGCTCCACTAGCAAAATAGTAACCTGAAAATTCATGCTAAAACGGTCAACATAAAGTTGGTGAATTCATAGGTTTAAGTAAAAGCAGTGTTGAAATAATTTAAGAAATGTCTTTGTAAGAAAAGTAGCGTTACAGTATTTCAAAGTGTTATTTCCGAAATCCAAGTAGTGATTCAGTAAATCAAGTAATGTTTAGTAGTGGACCACAAGATCGAAGTAATGGTGGACTAAGTACATATTCCGAAGTCCAAAACAAGTAATGTAGACAAGAGAAACACATTCATCAAGTCTAAGTATATAAGTATTATTGCACTAAGCTCATGACCCCGAAGCCTTAACTAGTTTGTGCCCCAAATGTATAGGATGCTTGCCAACAACCTAAAAGTATTCTCAATGTTAAATGCACCATGGTCAACTTGTGACCAGAAATTCCAGGTGGGGATTGTCAGTCCCGATAGATCTATCCACAACACTCGCGCTCACTACAATAGCAATTGACGGTTCATGATATAGTAGGGACTTAATTGGCAATAGTGGTAACTTAGGCAATAATATTCAGGCAGTAATCTGGATAGCATACAGTTTAAAACACTTTGAAAACACTTAGAAAAACACTTGTGTCCAATAGTAAAATAAGCAATGTAATTCACCCCTTAGAGTTTGTAAAACAATTAAGTAGTAAAAAGGGGGCTATGAACTCACAAAGTATTGAAAGGTAATTGTACTGTAGTAAAATATACAAGTTTGTAAACGAGCATGTATTCCCCTCGCGGGTTTATAAAACATTGAAAAGATTGAAATGCGAGACTATGAACTCACAAAGTATTGAAAAGTAATCACATTGTTATAAGATAAACGAGTATGTAAAAGAGTTTGTAACAAGCATGTATCCCCCTCGCGGGTTTATAAAGCATGTAAATAAGTAAAAGCGAGGCTATGAATCTCACCTTAGAAGTGAAGTGATGAAATAATCAGGTAAATGGCAGAAAATGTATCACGGAAATATCCGAAAGCAACCTAAGTAAATATGGGTCGTATAAGTACCAAGTACTTTAATTAATAACATTGAATATAATCTTATAGTTGTTATATCGTACTATCGTTCGGGCTATCATAATTAAAGAGGTCATGACATGACGTTCGAGGAGTTAGGATACTTTAAATCGTAAATCCAACAACATCGTCGATACGCCATCCGAAGAGGCCTCATTATGAAACTCCCTAGTAATATAGCACTTTGATAACCACTCAATATTCTATATAGCATAATCACCGACTAATCGTTTTAGTAAAATAATATTTATAAAGTGAAAACGTTTATAAATATACTTTTCGTAAAAATGACCTAATTTGGTCGTTTTAAGCCCGTTGCTCGCGTTTCTTACGTCCACGTCTTCGTAGTAAGACGAGCGATCAAAATATTACATTTTTAAGTTTTTAAGATTCTGCGATGAATAGTAAAATTACTGTTCACAACAGCTCGTTTGTCGTTTTAATTAGCGTAAACTCGTAATCGCGATAACTTATTCGTTTTAGCTCCGTTTTTATCGATTCTTTCGAGCACGTTCTCGTAATTGAAAGTTTTATCATATTATGGATGTTTATAAAGTATAAGTTTCTGTGGTGAATAGTACTTTTTATAAAAATTGTTTTATAAAAGTATTAACTATCTTAAACTTGTAAATGGCGTATCTTCTTCGTTATTAATCGGTTTTTCGAGTTCTTTATGACCCATCGATCCTTGTGACATGTAGTATTTTATAAAATCATAAAACATATATGTAAATTTTAAATTACAAAACAGCCCCTAAGATATTTATTTCCAAAATGTGTTTAAAACTTGTTTTATGTATTAATTAGTTTAGTAGTTTACTTTAAAAAAACTAATAACCATATTTTACATATGTGGTACTTATAATAAAGTCCAATATCATCCCTAGTCCTTGTAAATTCATTGTAACAAGTTTAACCCTTTTACTTTCATTATTTTCACATGTGAAGTTTAAGAAACCTTATAAAACCCTAATTTAACCTAAACATGTTTATACTTAATCCATAGGTTAACATACTTTTATTTTTACTTTTCCATGGTATATAGGACCATATGATATAAGAATAAGTGCATATAATCATAAACATAAATAATAACTCATTTTTCATATTAGAAAGTCCTTAGTGGTGATTATGGCTATATTTAACATGTAACACATAAAATCATAAGAAATAAAAGTATAAAGGAATTAAGAAAACCTTAGTGATGATGTATAGGATGTAAAATGAATGCTAAACCCGTGTTTAGACTGAAATCCAAGCTTTCAAGCTTATAACCCTAGATTAGGTTTCCAAAACCCTAATCTTTACTTTTTCTTCTTAATACTTGCAAATGATGAACCAATGCTTGCAAACACCTTAGAATACCTTAAGATTGATGTGTAAAGGGTTGTATAATCTTAGAAAATCAAAGTATGGATTGTGTTACAAAGGGGTTTTGTGCCGTGGGTTTTGGGACAAAGAAAGGAAGAAAGAAATGAATTTTTGTTAAGTGTAAGAGTATGTAAACTTTACTCATGCATGCATGCTTATTTATAGTAAAAATATCTCCCTAACTTAACCATGGTTACTTTCTAACCCTAGCTTAAGGTTAACATGCCAAGTTGATAAAGGTGTAAGAGTACTTTCCTTTAATATCTAGATATTATGCAAAGTGATGAATACTTGGTTCTATCCTCTAATTTTCGGCATAATACATATATATGTGATGTTATATTTATTATTTTGAGTATTGGGTATAATCGTGGGTATTCGTTTAGGCGTAGTTAGGTTTTAGAACTTCCGAGAATGCCTAAACGCATTTTATCGCGAAACGTAAGCATTTTACGTAGACAATAAAAATAAGATGAACAAAGTTATTAATTATCCTCATAATAATCATATAACTGATCGCTGCCAAACTAAACCTTAAAATATATATAATATATAATAAAATATAAAATATATATAGTAAGAATAGTCTAAAAGCAGAATCAATAAAACCGAAAATTAAAAGTGAACGCGTACGAGAAAAAATAAATAGTGAAATTAAATAGTATTGTAAATGACCTGAAAATACGGAATGTTACAGTTTAATTTAAATCATTTATTTTTCGAGTATATGCATTAGATGACTTTTCAAAATCGATTTTGTATGACATTAAATCCCCTTTAGCTTTTGCACAATCAATTTCCACTTTTGACGCATAATTCACATCCTTATACTTATCAAGTATCCTCTTGGAACTTCTAAGGTCTTTAAAACATCAACTGATTAGTCTTGACATTCAATTGTTTGCTTCTCTTTGAAGGGTTTTTAATTGATGATTCTAAACTTTTATTCTTAGTTTTGGAAATCTTCAAGTTTCACCTTTCAATTTATCAACTAAATCCATGTTTTGATGATTCCAAAAATTTATTTTCGTGTTTTTGCTGTCCATCAATTTCACATTTTTGTTTCTGAATTAAAGAAGCAAGCAATTCACGTTCTTGAACAAGGATCATCATAATCAACCTGAGTCCATCCAAAACTTATCATAACATATTATCCAATGAATCAATATGATATTGGTGACACTATGTTCCCGCCAGATATATGTCATTACTAAGATTCAGGGTTGCTCAGGATGTTCTATTTCCATGGCAAACACATTATAGTTTTCATTATTGTTTTTGTAACCTTATGCAGTTTGGCTCCTTCATCAAAGATTGGTCAGAATTTCCAACTTGATCTAGAGTAACCTTTTTGAAGCCTGTGCCATGTACATATATGTGACTTCCAATTCCTGATCTTTAAACTCATCATCAGTATCAATCTTCCAATCAGCTTGTTTCTGCATCAATGAACCCCAGCTTCCCTGTTTACACAATAACATCTTTTCCTTGTGATTAAGCTGCATCTTTACTCATATTCGGTTATCATGACATTCCCTTGATACATGCCCATATTCCTTGCAGTTATAACACTGAATCCCAAATTTTTGCACAACCGGAGTACCTACATTTTCCCTAGCCCCAGCAACATTAACTGCCCTCTGATTATCATACCCAGTGCCTTTGTTGATTCTTGGAGAATTATCTTCATTAGCTCTACTGGTGTTTGATGAAGTTCGAAGGTTGTTGTTGGTAGGTTTGTAGATTTTCTTAAACGAGAGAGAAATTAAAGCTATGAGTTTGTCAATCCCTTTCCTTTGACATTTCCTCATCTTAGTAACGTCTCAGTTCTGGACCATAAGTAGAGCAGAAGAGTAACAATTGATTTTCCTTTGTTTCTGGTAGATTGTTGTGATCTGGTGGAGGAATATTGAGTGTTTTGAGTATGATGGTTTTGATGATGGTAAACTGGTTGTTGTTGAGAAACAAGTGCAAGTGGATTAGCAGTACGTGCTAGTCTTTCAGCTCTTATCTCATTGACTTCATTCTGGTGTTGCTTGAGAATGTCATAAAGCTTGTGATAGAAGACAGTCTTCAGCTCTTGACTTTGCTTAACAAGTGTCACAAACCTTTGCCATTCTGGTTGTAGTTGAAGTAAGAACTGGACATTCACTTGATGAATTTGTAAACATGACATTCTAAATTCGACACGCTCATCCATCTATCTTGTAGTAACCGTGAGTATACATTCAAGTGATTCACCATCCCCTTGATGTGAATTTTCCAAACTCCTAATATAAATTGGTTTCAAGATCTTGAACATTGATTGATTCACCTTGTTTCAACCTTTCAATGGCTTTCTACATTTCACATGCATTCGGACAACATCAACTGTGGAGTAGAACATTATTTATCCCTGAGATAAAAAATTTATTGATCTGAACGGCTTTTAGCTTCGCATTTGCCGTTGATCGCGTTGTCTTGTGAAACATCTTATAGTTCTCTTAATACCACTCTGTAGATGTTTCAGCAACGCACCTTCAGCAACTGGAACTGATCTTCTCAGCCCATTGATACGTGTATGGTGTATTTCTGAGACAATAGTGGATTGAGTTCACTATTAAGGTTTGAATATCAATGTATCTTCTTGATTCTTGTTTCCACTTAACGTAATTACCTGGTGCTAACATTAGTGGACGATCTTTGCTACCCCTTCCATCGATATCATTATGAAGAGCATTCGAAGAATTGAGTATGCAAATTATATTCGGAAATTCGACATTTTGAATGATGTTGTGAATGGATATCAGATCTTTGACTGTCATGAGTGTTGAATGTATTGTGGTGAGAGAGAATGCAATTAACTCCACGGGAAAAAGTTTACTTGTCGGGATTTTACAAAATCAATAGAAAAACCGTGAAATTAAAATTGTCATGTTTCGCTTGAGGATTGCATATTTCGCTTGGTTAAACGTTGCATGTTTCTCTTGAAGATCATCGAATACCTTGTTCGCTTTAAAAAATCAAATTGCAATGTTTCGCTTCAACTTCTAAAACATATTTCGCTTAAATTGGCCAGAAACTGTCATATTTCGCTTGTCCATTAACATATTTCGCTTCAAATTAATCTTTCATATTTCGCTTGGCAGTTGACATATTTCGCTTGACAGTTTAACATGTTTCGCTTCTACTTAAACATATTTCGCTTGACAATTAACGTTCATATTTCGCTTGTCTTTTGTTAACATATTTCGCTTCAAATTTAAACCTGCATGTTTCGCTTCACTATCAGACGTACATATTCCGCTCCAAATTTCACCTGCATATTTCGCTTCACTATCAAACGTACATATTCCGCTTATCCTATGACATATTCCGCTCGGTGTCTTTTTCGGGTGTGGACCACAAACACAAACAAACAAATTGTCCTAATCTTTGTAAGCTAAAATTATGGATCTATGTTTCTTGTAGAACCGGTAGGGACCAACAAAATATATAAGCAATCACAATTAACTCGAAAAAAGCAACAAAAAGCCCAAAAAATAAAGCTAGGAAGAAGCACGAAATAAGCAACTAAAATTGAGAAAACTAAGAAACTATTTTGAAGAACAAACAAAAATAGGGACGTGACAGTTGTGAGTTGTTGTAAGTCGAACCAAACTCACCTCGTCTAGAAGAAAAAGAAGAAAATAAGCCGAATAAGCTTAACAAGCATATAAGCTAAAAAAGAAACCGTGAGCTTATGTTGACAAATAAGCTACGATTTAAATGAGACCAAAGAAAGAAAGAAGAAAAATAACCAAGTAACCTAGTAAGCCTTTGAACCGTGAGCTTATTAAGAGAAATAAGCCACGGTTTGCTTATGTAAACCACAAAAATCAAACACTAAACACCCCTTGGCGAGTGATACCACATGGTGGTCTTAATAATCCTTCACAACAACAATAAGAAAACTCGAATAAGCCTTGAATAAGCTCTAAAGGAGCCGGCTTAATAAGAAACAAAAAGAGAGAGAGAAAAGAACTAGGAAACTTAGATTAGAGAGAGAAAGGTGAGTTACAAGTGTGTGACAAATGCAACCAACACCCTCTCCATGTGTGGAGAGGGTTCTATTTATACCCTTGAGCCATAAAGGCCTGTGGGCTTTCTAACTTGGTGGTCGGCTTGGCTAACTTGGCTTTGAGCCGAAACACGGACAATATAAAATTATAACCCAGCCCGTGAAGCCCGACTAGCCTATTAACAATACAATACCTAGTTTTGACTTTAATAAAGACAGATAACATTCTTGTTTTCTTAAAATAATAAAGGCTAACACTTATAAAACAAGCTAGAACTGCATGAGAAACCTTTATTTATTGTTTTAATTGAAAATTATGGCAACAATATGCAATTCTTGCCTTAAAGAATAAATAAAAACCTAGAATCTTACTTCAATGCTACTTAATGGATTGAATAAATAGAATTAAAATTAATAGTTAATTGAGAGTGTTAAATCTTCTATCTTTTCATTATCGTCGGCCTTAGACTTATCAATCAGTGTTATATTATGTGAATGTGTGCGTAGGGCACTTTAGCAGAAAACTAGTGAGAGTCCTTGTGGTTCTTCGTTTGGGGAAGACTTTCAGGAAGACTGTTTTGAGAGCTCGGGCATTATATGATTTACTGCTTTCTAGTCTGTCTTCACCTCATCCCCTCTTTCTGTCTGTTTATATGCTTATGTGTTTATACTCCTTGTGACTTATGACTATATGCAAAAGATTTTTTAAAACTCTAAACAGACTAATACTTTAAGAGAAACTTGGTTTAAATTTGTCTATTAAATACACACATAATTATATACTCCTAGTGACCTATTATGTGTTATTTGTAAAACTTGTTTTTGGACAAATAAATATAGATATTAAACTATGAAACTTGTTTTCTTGGAAATTTAAATATTTTTATGCTTTTATCATATGATGAATCACTATTGTACCATGGCTTAATTGACTATGGCTTTAATGGACTTCTAGGGTTAAATTGATCTTTAATCTTTTCTCGCGCCTCTATATGTTTCGGCATATGAGGCAATTATTGGAAGAACTTGTGTCTTCGGACTCATGTAGTAGTACAATATAGGGTTTGATCAATTTGTAATGTTTCCTGCGATATTAGCACATATAAAAACTAAGTAAACAATCTAATCACATCGTTAGTCAATTGGCATATCGGCTCACCCATAGTGAACAAACTATAAGAGAGGTATAAGGCGGGTAGTTTGTTTCCATAAAGAAGTCCGGTTTTTAATATGCTTCGTGCTGACCCGCTTCTCCGCTTCTTTGTGCGTTCAATTGAGCTACCGAGAACTTTTGATTGGACGATGTCTAGATTAAAAGTTAACAAAACGTTTTCTTAACTTGTGCTACAAAGATGATTTGCATGTTTCTTTGTACACGTTTTGACACACGTTTTCATAAACTTATGTGTATACCCTATGTGAAATTTTAAGTCTATGCCAGCCAATTTAAGAACACTTGCACTTGGTTTTTTCTCTCTCGTCAGACCTAAGGTTAATTCCAACCCAAGGCAAATTTTTTCTCTCTGGTCAGACCTAAGATCAATTTTTGCATGTTCTTACTTAGTTGACTTAAATCGAGTATGCTTGGTCAGACCCTGGACCCGCGGCATAAGATGAGAGAAAACATGTACATGACATTACTATAGGTGTTACTAATGTCATGTGTCTCATAAATCTAAGAGTTGCATTTATATGCAATTAACGCACGCCGCTTACCTCTTGCCCTACTTCTTTACACACTGGTCAGACCTCCGGTAATAAGTGGGAGGTCAAATTGGATCTTAGTTTTTTAGTAAATTAATTGTTTTATTTTAAACAATGGGTAGTTAATTTTTTAAAAGAATTAATTATCGAAAATACTAAATTGAACCTTTTATGTTCTCATTAATTGTGTTATTGCAACATAATTCGTAAACGAAAGTTTGTGTTTTTTTTAAAGGACAAGCACATTCTCTTTTCCTAGTAAGAAATAGTGAGACTTACTCTTATTTCTTCTCATTGTTTGGCAAGAATAAAATAAGGTTATAATTGATTTTTTCTCAATTATATTTAAGCTCGAACCCAGGTTCTATAAGCTCTCCTACTGTTTCATAACTCTTATAATGTTCATATGATCATGTTCATACTCTTGTTAAAAGATTTTAACTCAAAATCCATTCGTTCTTAAGTTTTGATCCAAACTGTACCTTATAAACCCTAATTTCATGTTTTCAATTAATCTATAAGCTAAACTTGTAACATGTTGTTATAATCTATCCTAATAAGCTTATCTAACAATATTATAATCACTTTATTAAGTCTTGAAAATATTTGAGCTTAAAACCTAGGCGTTTTCATTTAAAAACCCTAAAACGACCCGTTTTGATTTCTAGCTTAACGAATACTTTTTCTAAACTTTCGTTACATTAAAACCTATTATTTTAGCTTATATTAATAAGCTATAACCTGCAAATATCATTTAGAATCTTAAAATAAGCTTGCATGGCTTTTGGACTAAAACCGTAACGTATTTTCCATGCAAGGGGTATATATCGTAAATTTTGGAAAATAACAAATACAAGGGCTGAAAATGACATTTTATTAAAGTTATAACTCCAAGGGTTTGTTTTGCCAAGTTCTAAAGTTAAAGGATTATTTTATATAAACTTTTTATATAAAGGACTAAACTTGTAAAAGTTTATAAACCGAGGGTATATTTTGCCATTTTTGCAAACTATTAAAATATTATATTTTTATATTAATTATAAATATATATATAAATTATTCTCGCTTTTGAAGAAACTTAAAACTTTAATGTATCACGTTACTAGGGAGCTTCATGTGAAAGAGTTTCATTTGGGTATACGTTTTGACGAGTTTGTTGGGTTTACGATTTAAAGTGCCATGACTCTTCAAACGTTTACTACATGACCTCTGAATTATGATGGCCTGAACAGTGATACAATACATCCATAATAAATTCAATCAAAATGATATTACATTATGACATAAAACATATCCAATCAAACTAAGACTTGACATATTGCCTAGGTTGTGTGACGAAGCCGTTACTTTCATTTCATATACTTTTGCCATCACTCAGATTTTCCATGTACTGTTAAGGTGAGTTCATAGCCTCACTTTTAAATCTATTTAATGTTTTCTTAAACCCGTGAGGGGGATACATGCTTAAACCATGAATGCAAATATTTTGTGTATGCTATCCTGATGCATTATTGCCTAAGTCCCTATTTTGCCAATTAAGACCCCATTATCATGAACCGTTAATTACTCTACGGAGTGAGCGCGAATATTGTGAATAGATCTATTTGGAATTGGACTTCCCCGTTGGTGTACCTATACTTTCGGTAACCAATAGTACTTCATTTGAATAACTTTACGGGTGTTTGGCAAACCACCCGTTGGGGCAATTACTATGATTATTGATTATCCTAAGGCTTCGGTGTCATGAGCTTAAGGCATTAATACTATTTTTCCATAATAATTGTACATGCATGTAATTATTACAAACTGGGTGTATAACAATGTAACCCATTATTACACTTGCAATTCAAACTACTTTACTCAAACCTATAAATTTCAGTCAACCTTTGTGTTGACTTTTTAGCATGTTTATCTCAGGTAACTGAGCAACTTACGGCACGGAGTGGCATGGACTAGAAGATGGCTAAACTGTTATCATTCAAATTTTTCTGTACTAGATTTCTGGGACCTCTCCTTTGTAAAAACCTCTCTTTTATAAAAACTCTGATGAATAAATGAATGATAACTAAATTTTCCAAAAACGTCTCTTTATGATTCGTTTTCCATGATTATGACTGTTGTACTATGAAGTAATACCACAGATTAGCTTCCGCTGCTATATTTGTAAAAATGGGGGTGTTACAAGTTTCTTTGAATTGGATTTGGTACAAGTCTATATAAACCAAGTCTAGTTTATTAAATACCAAGTTAATTTAACAGTTCTTAATTGTTCGTGTTTAAACACAAGTGTGACCTTTGAGAATCTTGTGCATGTAATTGGTGCGCCAATTACTAACATGGTTGCAAATCATGACAAATATCGATTCATTGAATCCAAGATTGAGTTTCTTTGAAGCAGATCCGGTACAAGGTTATAGAAATCAGGATTGAATTTCTTGGATACCGCTTTATAACAGCATATTCAACTAGTTGTGTTTGATCTGTCAGGATGACAAACATGATTGTGACTACTCATATGAATGTAACTGGTGCGCCGGTTACCAACACATTTGCTAATCATGCTGAAAGACTAAAAAAATTCAATGTACAGAATTTTAAGAGGTGGCAACAGAAGATGTTCTTCTATCTCACTACTTTGATCCTTGTGCGGTTTTTGAATAAGACCGCACCTCAAGTGGGACCTCCTAATGAAGGTCAACCCTCGAATGTACAGGTTGTGCAAGTTGTAGAAGCATGGAAACATTCAGACTTTTATGTCACAACTATGTTCTGAATGGTTTGGTGGATTCTTTGTACAACGTGTAATGCAAGACCATGACTGCCAAAGAATTATGGGAGTCCTTAGAACGTAAGTACAAAATAGAGGATGCTGGTACAAAGAAGTTTTATAGAAACCTTGTCGAGTTTCTTTAGAAGAGTAGATCTACTAAAACCTTGTTGAGTTTCATTGTAGAAATAGATCATGTAAAACAGATCTGTTAAGATCTGCTTAATGGAAATTAACACATTATATTACAAATGTGTTTTTTGTTAAAAACATTATGTAATTAGAGATATTGGCTAATTGTTTAGCCGAAAGACTTCCTTTAAACTGGTTTTGTATAACGGATCTTACAAAACATTAGTGTTTTAAATAAAAGTTTTTTCACACCACAGAACCGAAAAAAGTTTTTTCAGTTCATCAAAGGAGTTAAACTACCAGATGGGTTTGGATCATGCTTCAAGCACAAAGTGACCGATAATAATAGCAATATAACGGGCCTGAAGTCTCATGACTGTCCTATAATGATGCAACGTTTACTTCCTTACGGACTTCAGCAATACTTTCCCGATAAGATTGCAAAACCAATAATCGAGCTATGTTCCTTGTTTAAGCAAATCTGCTCTGCAACTTTGATGGAGGATGACATGTTGAAAGCTCAGATCAAGGTGGTTGATATTCTGTGCGATCTTGAGCTTATATATCCTCCTGCTCTCTTTGATATTATGATTCACTTGGTTATCCATTTACCTCTAGAGGCTCTTGAAGGCGGGCCTATTCGCCCTTGGTGAATGTTTCCATTTGAAAGATACATGAAGAAGCTAAAAGGTTATGTACGAAATAAAGCTAAGCCAGAAGGTTCGATTGCAGAGGGTTATGTTGCAGAAGAAGCATTGACTTTCAGTTCTCATTATTTTCGGGATGTTACCATGAAATTTAATCGTCCTGACCGTAATATGGATCCCCCTCCCCCAACGTGTCAGTTTCAGGTGTTCCGATCGGTATGTAAATCGATTGGTTTACAGTCGTTTATTCGGTTTGATGCACAATAGTCCTGAGATCGACACGTACCGGTCCCGGTTCAAGAGGTACGTGTTTTTTTATTTTGAAACTTCTTTTTCTTAACTTATCATTTCGACGACTTATTCTAATACCATGAACGTTTTTTTAGTTTATTTCCTAACAAAGACATGAAAGAAGAATTCCCCGACTGGTTTGGGCCGCAGGTAAACTTAGACTTATTTCGTGTACTTAACTGTAAAAATAACAATATCATATTTTGTGTTCTCTATCTAATC
>BQNB010021387.1:51244-64323 GCA_026074375.1 Tanacetum coccineum | reverse complement strand
AATAAGCTAGAAAAAGCTATTCTAAAACTGATAGTTATGACAAAACAACAAGTTAAGACTGTTTGCTTATAGGATAAAACTGTTTGAAAATTAAGACTCAATAAGCACTTGAATTAGACCAATAAGTTGAAACAGACAAACTACTAGACCTATTAAGCACTTATAACTTTAAATAAGCAAACACAATAAGATGGAAAACAGTAAAAGGCATTCAGACAGTGACATAAAAGACATATTCTAAGTACTTTTTACCAAACTTTAAAGCTGAATTTTAGACTAATAAGCACTAGGAAAAAGTTAAAAGTGAAAAACAGATAGAGTACTAGACTCAAAGTACACAAATAAGCTAAACTTAAGAAAACTAATTTAGGAAATAAGCTAGAAAAAGACAGATTAAAAATGGCAGTTTACACTACTTGTTTTTGGCTTTTTTAAAGAAAAATAACTTATTTGCAGCAAAGATTTAAGACTCAAAAAGACCTTTTGACACAATATAAACTGAAAACAGATTAAGTTTATACTACAATAAGCTAAGAACAATCAAAATATTTCAAAGATCAACTTAAATCTAACCTCTATATGATCTGCAATATCTGGATTTCAAAGAACATTTCATAAACCATTATTGCTTGACTGATTCTGATGAAAAGTTTTTCCAAAGACCAACAACACAAAACAGACTTATAATGATGCAAATGAAACAACTCTTGAGCATAAAATCTACACCTTAAGCATTCCTTTTATAAAAACTACCAACAAGTAGTTTAGCATATCATTTAAACTAGCATACTTAAGATTTTGATCAAACAAACTAAATACTTAACAAAACTTAATCTGAGCTCATGGAAACTAGATTTTAAACTTAATTAAAGCCTATGAGAACTGAATTGAGGGCCAAAACAGTTTTACACACTATTTTACCCTATTAAAGTGCTTAACCCAAACACTCTCTTAAAAACTTGAAAACAAACTTTTAAGCTAAAACAGATCTAATTAAGCATTGATTTGTAAAAACAGATGAAGAACCAAGCTTACTAAGGACAAATAAGCAAAAACCTAAGGAAATTAAGCACTCTATAATAATCTAAACCTATAAGCAGTTTTAACTAAAAACAGGACAGTTTTAACTAAAACTTAAATTGAACTAAATGAAATGATGTAAACTATGAATTTAAGACATATTAAGCTAATATAAGACAGATTAAGCACATATAAGCAGAGAATAAGCAGAATAAGCAGAATAAGCAGATTAAAAAGCTGAATAAGATATTAAGCTAAAAATAGTAAAAGAGAAAGTACCTTGTCCTTTGCTTAAACAAGGACTTAAATGCTCTTTAGAGCTTATCTACAAGCTCCAGCTTGTTGAAAACAAGCTGGTAAGGTCCATAAGCCCATCCATTTCTGGCTTATCATCCAAAACATAAGCTTAAGGTAATTTTTGAGAGATTTGAGTGAGTAGCTTATTCAGTTAAGCCTTAGAGAGCTTAACTGAATTATGACTAGCTTATGAAGAGACAAAAAGCTTATTGAGCTTATTAGGTTGTTTCTAAACACATTTTAAGCTAATTTTACATGATAGTAAAAACAGAATTCAAAAACACAATATAAATGAAACTGAATTTTATTAATAATAAAGTAGTTACAATGCTTTAGAAAAGGAAAACACAATATTGAAAAGATAATAAGCTAAAATAAGCAGAAATTACACTAAAAAGCTATTAAAACTACTAAGCTAGATATCCCTATGTGTGTGAATAAGCCTCTATTTATTGTGATTGAGAGAAGCTTCTAGGCCTTGAGGAGCGTCTTCAAGCCTTTAATCTCGTCCCTTGATCATTATCAATCCGTTTTGAGCCCTTGATCATTCCCCACGTCTCATCCACCAATCATTGTGCTCAGGATCGCCAGGGTGTCATAAAACATGCCACGTTGGCTTTCTAGAAGGAGAGGGGAGCGTGTGGAGTGTGGAGTGTTTACCGTGTGTTATGGTTGTGGTGAAATTAGGAGGAAGGGAAGAAGATAAACAGTAATTTTGACCTGGCTTATATCAATTGTCTTGGACCTAGGAAATGGATTTGGTATTGGGCTTTTTATTATGGATTGGGCCAGGGATAGGATAAAGGGTTTCTGGATTGGACTTTAAATTAGGGTTAGAGATTTAGTCTTATATTCTTAATCATTCAATTGATAGTGGGCTGACCCGGCCCATGAAACGGGTACGGGTTGGCCCATTAAAAAATGAATACGCCTTCGGCTTTGATTTCTCACACTCTTCCAATCCCATGCTCGGTTTTGTCCGTTTTGGCTTCATTTTTGTCCTTTTGTGATATATCCGTACCTGCAAGACACAATTCACAATACAAACGTATACAATGCATTTTTATACCATTTTCGTTCATTATTGGTCTTTTTAGCTTAATATTAAGAAATAAATTATATGTGTTTAAACACATATCAGTCACTTACACACCTAAAGGGCCTACTAGCTAGAGCACTAAATTAGGGCAGGACCACACACAAACTTGGGTAGGCGTACCCATCCTCTCTAATAATCACACAAATATTGGGTAGGCGTACCCATCCGATCCAATAATCTCACAAATACTGGGTAGGCGTACCCATCCGATCCAATAATCTCACAAATACTAGGTAGGTGTACCCATCCAATCCAATAATCTCACAAATACTGGGTAGGCGTACCCATCTGATCTAAACAATCATGCATCACATAATATTCACATAGGAGTCATAAGCACATATCTTGTCTAAAAAACAAAACCACATTTTACACAGATCAATTCAAAACACATTTGAGTATCATTTTCTCCCAACGGAAAAGACAGTAAAAATGAGGCTACGAGAACTCACCTCAATGGCTAAATGCAAACAACAAAAATCTCAATCTCAAATCACAAATAATCTCAACGCAAGCGCACAACAGTACCCGGCCACGACCTAGACATTTATGACACTTAATTAATGTTCATACAAAGTTGTCTTATTGTACAAGCGTTCGTCTTTACACACACCAAGATTCTCAATACCGTTACAAAAACCCCTTTTTCTTATCATCAAACCTTTACTTTTTATCTCAAAACCATTATCTTATAACGAACCCGTTATCTTTTACCAAAACCATTATCTCATACAAAACCATTACCAAAACCATTATCTTTACCAAAATCGTTAACTTTACCAAAATCGTTAACTTTACCAAAATCGTAACTTTACCAAAATCGTTATTTCATATTATGGTTGTGTGGTAATTACGCAAAATGACTCAACACTTGGGCTAAGTGTGACATAAATACAATTCACTCAAGACACCTTCAATCGTTAAAATGAAACAGTCGACCAAATACTCTGCGGAAATCTGACGAAAAAGAAATGAGCAAAACTCGAGAGCCGAAAATAAATAAATCCATATTTTCGTATCGTACAATACCACACACACACACACACACACACACACACACACAACACACACCACACACACACATATAAATATAGTAATTATATATATATATATATATATATATATATATATATATATATATATATACATATATATACTAGTTTCATAGCCCGCCTGGGTGGGCGGGCTAGCTTCATGAAAAAATGTGTAGAAGAATGAAAAAAACAATTGAAAAACATATAGTACAATATATATTTAAAGGAAATGAAGCATTTAGTTACACACAAATATATGCAAAGAATTCAAATACGAAATAAAAATTTCTTTGTAAACGATGTTTCTTGTGGAGTTTGTGTAGCTGTCGTCTTTGTCGCAACATGTATGATGTAGTCATAAAGAGAGTTGTTCAGCAACTCCGAAAACTCCCATAACAACGCATGCGGTAGAATTACTAAAACATCTGATGAGGAATTTCATGTTAATCCTTGAATGTACACAAGTGTTTAGTCCACCTGAAACAAATATTTAAAAACATAAGGCTTTAATCAAATTAGAAGTTGAGAGACTGTACGTAGTTTTTCTTTGTCATAATCATTAAAGCACAAACAACTATAAACACTTTAAAGTTCTATTGGACCACAAAAATTGTTAGTAAGTATATAGATACTATATGAATATAGTGCGCTTTTACTAAGACTTTCTACTCGGTAAACTCTTCATCTATATTACTGATTAGCATGTAGATGAGTACTATTAACGCGTATAAAAGACGATAATAGGAGCTGTTGTGGCCAATTGCTAGCTAAAGCCTTTAAAAAACACAAAAATATATGTACCTGATTACTTTCTGTCTTTTTATTCCACAATATCATTACAACCTATAAAAACAATTAAATGATGGTAAGAAAATATAACTTAAAACATGTAAAGAATGCTTTTGGAAATAATGAGCACCACAAATTTACAATATATATATAATTACTTGACATGTAGCTATGTTATTATTCCTTGAACATATTTAAAAAATATATATAATTACTACAAAAGAGAGTGGCTTTAAGTAGTAGCAATAGATGTTTTGAGGAGCTCAAGCCCCTCCTTGTTTTCTTAAATCGTAAAAAGACGTTATCATGTATAGAGACCATTAAGAACATTTAAATGCATGACAAAATGATATCTCATGACTTGAAACTATTTTCACCCGCCACGAGTTAAATATAATAAAAAATGGACCCCATTACCCTCCATCTGGGCTATCTTCACACATATGAGTTTAAAAAAATGTATGAAAAAAACTTAGCATAGGTATATAGTACTTGACTATTATTGTTCTAAAAAATAAAGGAGCTGTATATCTCTAAGGTAATGCCTAATGGACATACTTGACCTTTGCTTTAGCGTCTCCTTAGAAACATTATATCAATCTAGGTGATCCTAAACCTACATATATATGCACTTCAAAGTCATACACGATACTTTTTGTAGTATCATTGTTGATGTTGCACTGGAGACTAATTTTATGAAAGGAACTTTGATAAGCAACCAAAACATCAAATTATACCTTGTGAGAAGCACACACCCTACCATAATGATTTTAGAGTTAAGTACATTTTTGGTCCCTGTGGTTTGGTGCATTTTCTCACTTTTGGTCCAAAAATAAAAAAAAGTTTGGCCTACAGAGAATTTGCAACAAATGTTAGCCCCTAGAATTGTAGATTTATTGTATGATGTTGTTGTTAAAAACATACAAAACCTGAAAGGAACACCAGACTGTTTATTAGGCAGCATATATGTTATAAATCATACTAAATAAGTATTACCTAAAGGCAAACATCTGGTTAGCAACAACAAAAGATCTCACTGAAGAATGAACTTTTTTAAATGCTAAACTCACTTAGCATGTTCATATTAATAATAGCAGGGTGTCATGATCATAAACTGAATCATCAACATTCAAACCAGTCAAACTGTTTGAATTTCAAAAGTAGGAAGACCATGACGATTTCAAAAGAGTCTCTTCCTTTGATTGATCTACTTTAGCTGTTTGTTTATCATTCATCAATAAAGCTCGAATTATCAAGATTCAGGCGGGTTCAAACGCCTCCACCACCATCATTAGGTTACATATTCCAATTCTCATCTATTCACGCAATATTTAATCCCATTTTTCATTCATTTTTTTAATTCCCTGTACCTCATTAATTCAAAAAAAAAATCCCTAATTTTGATTTCGTAATCAAGATGATATCGAAATGGAGATACAGAGATGGGACATAACGTTGGGAACGTCATAGGTGGTACAAATCCTTGTGTTGGTACACAGAACGGGACAACAAAAAGTGGAACATCATAGGTAGGAACATAAGATCGATTTGGTCGAATCATTGTTTTATTTTCCGTTTTACCCATTCTGTTTTATACCCTTTACATTCATTCATAAGCCTCACTCAATTGGTTCCATAGATCTCCCTTCAATCCAAATTATTAAGAGATGGGTGGGTTTCGTTCGAAAGTAGAAGATGTTGATAAGATTTCCGTGTCTGTTTTTGTTACAAATTTCCCAGAATCATGTTCGGCTAAAGATTTATTTCTACATTGCAAACAATATGGTCATGTTGTGGATCTTTATTCCAACAAAAGATCGAAAAGTGGTAAGATATTCGATTAGTGAAATTCATTAATGAGTTTAAACGAGGAGAGATTGGTGAACGAACTCTGTGCACGGTGGTGGATTGGTCTTTCAAAATAATGGCAAAACTTGCTAATATTTAAAGAGAAAAATAAGACGGGTAAGAGGTAAAAAGGAGGACGGAAATTGGCGAGAATATCAGACATAAGTTTTGATACTCTCTAGCAATGCTGGAATATTTGGTAATGTAAGATCGTATTGTGTCGTTGAAAAGAAAATAAATAAGGATTCAGAGATCGGAACTCCCCCGTTCCTTCGATTGTCCTTGACGATGAATGTTTGAACAAAAAGACGTTCTATGTCCTTGATGGGAAGGGTTAAAGAGAATGGCGTCCTAGCTAATTTGAAAAAGTTCTATGCAACGAGGGTTTCGATAATTTGAATATTAGCGACTTGGGAGAACTTTTGTAATCTATTGAATTTTGAATCTTCCAAGGCTAAGGAACTATCCGCAAAAATGCTGGTGCGGGGTCGTGGTTTTTCGGTGTCTACATCTTGCCAGGACGAGTGTGGTTTCCAGATGGAAGACTCCGCTTGGGTGGAAGTTGGTGGTGTCCCATTTAAACTTTGGAAATTCACGACGTTTATAAAATCCGCTTCAAAAATGGGGTGATCTCATGGACTTGATGAAGATGAGCTGAATTATCATTCCAAAAGGTTGTGTGTATTTACTAAAGTTCGGCAAAATATTCAGGAGAGTTTTAGGTAAATTTCCGGGGGAAAAGTTCATTTTTGTGTTAGAGCATCGAAGTTCCAGGTATGGAACCTGAATTCCAATGATTAAGAGGAAGAAGATGACGTACCGATGAGTTGCAATTTTTTGATGGTAAACCTGAAGCACAGAGGAAACAATATATTCGGAGAAAGTGAAGAGGAAAGGTACAGAAAATGATTTGAGGACCTACTGGCGAGAAGGTTAAATAAGTCAGAAGATCCTTTTGTAATAATATTCTCTATGCAAAAAAACAAAACAACATTGAGAACAAGTGAATGAGGAGATCACAGGCTTATCTCACCCACCGGGGCTTCACTCCGGAAGTAGATCAGTTCGAAGGTAATGCTATGGGGGATATCGCAGAGAAGGTATATACAGAAAAGGAAAATGATGTGAACTCATTTGTGAATAAAGACATAGGAAATAATGATTCGAATTCGGTTAATAACAATGTTGAACCAACTGATTTGGATCGTTCTAAATTACTGCGATCAGGTGGGTCCATTATAAAATTTTATGGAGAATGTGGTGAATGTAGGACAAACAATGGGTATAACTGGAAGGGTGCATTAAGATATTAACGATTATAAATCAATCACCAAGAGAGTTTGGGGTTATCAGATGAATTTTTTGTTTTAAATTGTTAAAGGCCTCGCCCAAAAAGCTAAAAAGATTGGGTTAAGGAGTGTGTAAAAAAATAAAGTGAATGTTTGATTGGTTTTGCACAGGAAACTAAAATGGGGACTATGGACTTGATTACTGTGAGATCAGGTTGGGGTATTTCTATATCGAATGATGTTCAAAGTGATTCAGTTGTTATTCTGGAGGAATTTTATGTATTTGGGGAACCAAATTCTTTTCGGAGAAATAGTTTTACTGAGATCAAATATTTTGTCCATTATTAAAGGAGTGTGGCTTAAATCCCTGGTATGAAATTTTTTGATAGAGTCATTAATGCTCCTCAAGACGCTAAAAGAAAACATTATGCTGTGGGGAATATTTGACTCATATTTCAATTCTTATGGATGGGTAAAATTGTTATTGATGGAGGGCGATTTAATGAGTGAGATTAAATCGGATAGAATTCGGTTCTAACTTTAATGTTTCATGAAGTGAAAAATTAATTTCCTTCATTTATAACGCGGGGATGGAGTAAAGTTTCATTAGTAGTAAATGCTTTCACTGTGTACCATAGAATCAGCTTCCAAAATGACAAATTGGATCGATTTTTTTCGTTTCTTAAAATCTTTTGACCACAAGTCCAAAAATTTCTTTGCTATAACCTTGGAGCGTTTTATTTCGGATCATTACTGCCTAATTCTTACGCGAAACAATCGTCGACTATGCCCTAATCCTTTTCGATTCTATAAATACAAACTGGTTGGAAGTGCGGATTTGATAAATGGTCAGAGAATCCTGGGAAGCAGCTCCTGCAATAAAGATAAATGCTATCGAAGTTTTTTATATGGTAAATAAATTCTTAAAGATCGCAAACGTGTTGGCTGTCTATACATAAGGCAAATCGATAAGTGATACGGACATTCTAAAGAGGAGCTGAGACTTTGTGATGAGTTGATCGACCAAGGGATGGGTTTCTAGTGAAGTAGTTCAGGAATAGATTGGAGATCCATAATAAAGATTCATCAGGATCAAAAAATCAAGCTTTCGTAAATTTCCTCAAAAAGCCAAGATCAAATGGGCTATTGAGGGTGATGAGAACGTGAAATTCTTCCACGGTATTCTTAACAAGAAGCGCAGCCAATCTCAGATTCGAGGTGTCATGGCAAATGGTGTGTGGATTGATGATCCGGTCAAGGTGAAAGACGAATTTTTAATGCATTTTTCGAGCAGTTTTATAAACCACTTTTAAAATCTTGCTTTGCTTTGATCGATATTTTACTAATATCTCTACTAATGAACAAAAAGAGGATCTGGAACAGCGATAATAACTAAAGAAAGGTCAAGCGAGCGGTGTGTGATTGCGGTTTGATAAATCTCCGGGTCAAAGGATTCACCTTTACTTTTATCGTCATTTCTGGTCATGATTGAAGATGACGTGTTTGGGGCTGTGGAGTACTTCTTTATTAATGGTGATATTCCAAATGGTTGTAATTCAAATTTTATTGCCTTGATCCCTAAAATCATTGATGCAAACATGGTTAAAGACTTCCGTCCGATAAGTCTAATTGGAAGTCTATACAAGATTATTGCCAAACTTTTAGCTAATCGATTAGTTGGTGTCTTAAGTAACCTCATTAATGAGGTTCAATCTGCTTTTGTAGCGGATAGACAAATTAGGATGGCCTATTTATTCTTAAGGAAGGTTCTTTCAATGATCGAAAAAAGAGGAAACATGCGCTCATTTTAAAGGTTGATTTTCGAAAAGCGTTATGACATCTGGTTCGATGGGATTTCTTAGACGATGTGTTAGATAATTTGACTTGTGTGAAATGGAGAAATTGGATTCCGAGTTGTCTAGATCTCTAGGGGGTCCGATTCTTATCAACGATGTCCAACGAAGGAATTTCAATTCCTTTCGAGGTCTTAACAAGTGACCCTTTAGTCCCCTTTCCTTTTTATTCTTGTGAATGGAAAGCTGCACATTTCTTTTCAACGGGTGGTTGATGCGGATTATTTAATGTGAAATAATTTGAGCTCCACTGTGAATCTTTCTCATTTTTTTATAGCGGATGACGCTATTTTTATTGGCCAATGGAATGAGCTTAATAATTGATACTCTAGTGCCGAGTTTTGGAATGTTTTTTCCGCGCTTCTGGTCTTCGTATTAATATGAGTAAAAGTAAGATATGTTGTGAATGTTGAAATTCGAAGGTTAAAATGGCGGCTAAATAACTTGATGTCTTGTTCTTAAGACACCTTCACTTACTTGGGTACGAAAGTAGGGGAGAACATGCAAAGATAAAACATGCATGGAATGAAGTGGTTTAAAATAAGTCCCAGTCTCGGCTATCTAGATGGAGTTGAAAACCTCTTTCTATTGGAGGAAGATTCACCACTTCTCAATCTGTTTTAGCTCTATGCCAATCTTCCATTGTCCCATTTTTTAAAGTCCCCTCGATAATTCTTAATACACTTGAAGTTATACGTAAGTCGTTTCTTCAAACATGTCATGAGCAAAAGAGTAATAAAGCAACTTGGTTTATAAGTGGAACTAAGTATTTAACCGTCAAAAAGAAAGGTGGCTTAGTGGTTTTCTAGTTTATTTGCTTCTCAATAGAGGGTTGTTTGTTTCAAGTGGTTTCTGGCGGTTTAATCACAAAAAGATCGTTATGGACCAAAGAGATAAAGCTTATATGGGGAGGACGTTAGAATTATAAAAAGATTTGGTTGCATCGGCTGCTCGAACCATTTGGACTACAATCGACCAGGAGGTGAAGTGAATATAACACCAAGAAAAAATATTCACGATTTTATCAATTCAGCTGGGAAATGGTGAGGAATTCACGTTTTTGGCTTGATAAATGGTACGAAGGTGGAGTGTTAAAGAGTTGTTTCCTCGTGTTATGCATTGGAACTTGACAAAAAAATTTCAGTGAGTTCAAAGTTAAAGGCCAGAAGCTAGTAACTACCTTCAGAAGAAATGCTAGGAGTGGTATGAACAGAACACAGTTGATTCTATGGCGGAGATCAAGAAAAACAATCTCGTTGAGCCATCGTTTTGACAGAGCATATGGTCGTTGGCGAATGATGGCTCCTTTCGGTTGCATATCGAATCGCAAGACGTTCTACGACACCGTTACCAGAGCAGAGTTTGTCGACAAGGTGGTCAAATCCCGTGCCTATCAAGGATAATATTCTGGCTTGAAAGTTTAAATCTAATGCTCTTCTACCGTTTAACA
Organism: Tanacetum coccineum; assembly: GCA_026074375.1. Lineage (NCBI taxonomy): Eukaryota > Viridiplantae > Streptophyta > Magnoliopsida > Asterales > Asteraceae > Tanacetum > Tanacetum coccineum. The sequence continues at coordinate 53,644 of BQNB010021387.1, read as the reverse complement.
TATACTCGGCCGCGGCAAGGATATTGATTCTATGATTGTCCCAATATGTAAAATGGGTGTCTAAAACTACAAGCATGTGTTCTTTCAATGCATTGGTTAGACAGGTTTAAGAGAAAGATTCGTCATGTGGAATGTGGAAGTATATGAGACGTTAATTCATAAGAGAGGTCGTTCTCATTGGCTTCGTGCTACCCCCGGATTCGATCAACACATCATAAGTTATTACGAAGGGGTACTATTACGGCTTGTGTGGGTTTATGTGGAAAATTTTCGGAATAAGATTTTATTTGATACGAAGATTCCGAAAATGTCTTGATCCTTTTGATAATTAGTCTCTAGCTCTTTTATTGGTTTAAATATCGATGTAAAGCATCGATCAAATTGGGACGATTTGGGCTGAAGAATGAACTTTTTTAAATGCTAAACTCACTTAACATGTTCATATTAATAATAGCAGGGTGTCATGATCATAAACTGAATCATCAGCTCATAACAATAAACTGACTAATATGTGTTGTAAAAGTAACTCGAGAACAGAAGAATGCTAATGTGAATACTATCACATAAATTTTTTATCCAGAATAAGAAACATACATTGAAGAAGATCTTAAAACAAAAACTCGATTTTGGTATTTAACAAACTCGTGTTCTATGTAATGGAAGGATAGCCATATTAATATGTGTATGCACATATAAGAAAGAAGATGTTACATCAATAAAAAAAACCTTTTAGGCTATGTTCTTAATTTTCTGATGCTATATTTGCATAGTAGTAGTTTATTTCATTATTTTCTAATGCTATATTTGCTTAGTAGTAGCTTATCCAAAACACACCTAAAACCAAAGAATTACCTATGTTACAACTCACATAACCATGTTACTGTTTCTAGTAGTGGATGTAGGAGGACTATAGTATATAAGTATATATAAACTTATTGAAATTTAATTATTTTTTGTCGTATACTCAGTCGTAATGCTTAGTAGTGTGTAGGAGGACTATAGTATATTAGTATATATAAACTTCACACATGTTGAGCAATATCAAGGCCCACAACTCACATTTAGAAAGCAAGAACTAAACGGTTTTTACAACATACAAAATTGAACATCTAATATGTATAAAATACTTCAACACAGCATTACCTACAATTGCGGATAAAGTCCGGGCCTTAATGTTTATCTGCTGCACTTAATATGCCTATATAAAAGATAAAGTCCGGGCCTCAATTTTCAAATATAGTAGTGTTTGGCCACGGCCAAGAAAAACCTTATGGGTTTAGCGAAAAAATCTACTTCAAAAGCATACACATACGCATGTCTTGTCAAAGGTTTATTATATTATTTCAATACTAAATTGTTGGTATGCAGCAAACTAATTGAAAAAAGTATGTTATGATCTATGCTTTAATGCAAAGAGTTAGCCATACATGTATTTGCGTTCTATCACATGTTGATGGTCGTCACTCGCTAATGCAGTTCCACTCTTATAGATTTTCTTACGACACACGTCGCAAGATTTGTAAAACCATGCTTTGGTTTCGTCGATATCTTTGACATTTTTGCTATACATGTAAACTGAGTGCCCTGCCAAACAAATTCGGGAATAAAGTATTGGAGGTTAAAATTAAATATTTATATTATTCCGTATTAGGCCAATTCTTGTCGCTTGATATATCACTTATATGTATGTAGCATAAAGGAGTATATAAGTATCTAGATATAATGTAGAAAGAAAAAGTTGTATACCACATATTGACTTGGATTTGGACTTATGAGGTCCACCAATGGAAAAATGTTCTTGTATTGTTCACGCTCGCATTTTCTCATAGCTCTTTTTCTATCTTTAGAAGTGGGGCAGCTTCATTCTTGTTGGCGAGAAACCTGAAAAAACTAATTGGATAACTGCAAATATTTGTATGTGCGTAGGCTATAATATGCCATTAACCCTAAATATTTTTACTCTGCTGCCATAGTTCGAGCCTCGCCAATATAAGGATTGATGTATATATGTGTTCCCGCCTCGGATCCTAATAGTTGATGGTCGTCGATATGCTTTTAGAACAAATGCACCATTTAGTTATTAAGAGAATTATAAAACTCAGATTGATGTAAAGACATGACGAAATCTTTGTTAAATGGCCCTAGCCATGTCGTCACATAGTATGACTTCGTTTATGTTTCCTCTAAACAAAGAAGTTGGAAATTTTGTGAGTATGATATAGTTATAAAGACTAAATACCTTAAATCTTCAAGTATTCTCATTGTAAAGTTTTTTTTATACAATCACATATGTTACATTCTATTAATTTGTTCATCTCCTCTACAACATCACCTGCAATAGCCATAAGACACAAATTATGAGTAAATTAGTGATATAATATATGTATTTCCGAAAAATGC